>JAEMWC010001359.1:22500-87500 GCA_016490735.1 Pachyseris speciosa | reverse complement strand
CGCATGCTTGTGGAAGCGTCAGTTTGAGCTGGATTCATCAGCTGTTTTCCGGCCTTCGAGATATAAAATCGCTTGAGTATTGGATTGAAAAAGATTGTTGATTTCATCTGCCTTAAAACGACTGCTTACAGTGGTGGCGAGAATAGACCTCTTGCCTTTGTTTTTCATTTGGGGAGGAGTTTGCGCGATCTTCTTCCTGTTTGAAGAGTGACTTAGTTAAATTCCCTTTGTTAAAGGGACAAAAACATTTTGTTTTGACGATAATTGTCATAAAAGACTGCATCAATCTGATTTCTGGAACGAAGCACATTTGGTGCGAAATTCGCGATAAAATATTCCCTGCCAGCAGAGGCCTCTTTTCCTTGTATTCTGCCTGTGGGAGAAAAGAGATCTCAGACCATGGGTCGAAATAGTCTTTGATTAAGCCGCCGTCCGTGGCCGTGGACGGAGGTTTTAAAACGCATGCTCCTTGTATTGTTTGCTGACCGATCATGTGCTAAAAGCATCATGTCATAGTTCGGTTGCTAAGAAATCGCGGCGCGTGCTTAACACAGACCGTTTCGACCCATGGCAGAGGTCTCTTTTCTCCCGCACGCTGAATACAAGGAAAAGAGGTCTCTGCTAGCAGAGAAGATAAAATATTGCTTTAGTTAATCTTAAAGGGAACCTCCACTCTTACAAAAAGTTCACGCTAAATTGTATGCAACAATTACTAGATTCCAAATTTTGATTTAAAACGTGGATATAACATTTAAGTGTACAAAAAAATGGATATCATCATCGCCTATTTTCGCTTTTAAATTTCCCGCGCGGCGCCATTTTGGATTTGATGACGTGTAATGGTTGCCTTATTGTTTAACACAAAATATTTTCTAGTTCATTTGCTTCTTGACAATAGCTGCAACCATTACACGTCTTCAATGATAATGATATCGACTTTATTTTTATATCCAAGTTTCAAAACAAAATTTGGAAGCTAGTAATTATTTCCAACAATTTAGCGTGAGTTTGTTGTAAGAGTGGAGGTTCCCTTTAAGAATCTTAAAAACTGGCGCTTCGACGTTCAGTCAGTATAGGGGAATCCTTGTTTACAATATTTGCCTCATTAGCATGAACAATTCAGTTTCTGATGGAGCCACAAATAAATCAGTTCTGAATATTGAAAGGTCATAGCATTGAATACTTTTTGTGCAACGCGGGTTTAAAAACTCAAAATTTTGCAAAGAATGTATGAGCTCATTAGTGCTTTTGCCACCCAGAAATTTTGCAGTTTTTGGAAGACAACATCTCCTTGAATACTACACCTAAAGAGCTAAAAATTTAACAATGTATTAAATTTCACTAGCTCTTTAGCTGCTGTAAACAAAGCCGTATGCAAATGAGCAAAAATGTAAACAATGACGTAAGCATGAATCCCCTTATTGAAAGTCATTATCAAGCCCAAGTAAGATTTCAATTGAAAGTCTATAAATATTCAATGAACAACAGTTCATTAAGAAAAACTAACATGCAGGTACAAAAGAATGTCTAGTTTACAAAGAGTTTGGCAAGAAAGGAGTCAGAGCGGGTGTTCAACTTGTGATTAAGGGGCTACTATGATTTTGAAATCACAGAGGAAGGATGTACTCAGGAAGAATTGCAGATTAAAGTACCTGTTCCTTGAAAAATAGTCACATCGGACACCACCCGGCGATAACATGGAAATTCGAAAGTTTTGTCTTGCGTAGAGCTTGTCACTGAGACCTTGTTGACGAACAAATCAGTGTTCTTCCACCAGCCGTTATCACCTTTATAAAGTTGGATCAGTAGAACTTCTCCAACATCCATCGTTTGCACCGTGTACTGATGCATGTGTCCTGCTTCAGTATCATTTCTCCAGGAACTGAGCTTCATTTTCTCTGTTTTGCCTTTCGTTCCTAGAAGTAATTGTTAATAAATTATTTGCATTGAAAACGTAAACATAAACACTGTATATACCTCTTACTAACCGAGTTCGAGGTCCGTCCAGTTAGTTACGACCCGAATTTTTCCCCGTTGATTTATGGCCCAACGAGGATCGCAACTTACAGTACCGGGACCGAGAAAACGAGGTTAGTAAGATATTTATTAGATCTCTGAGGTTCATGAATCCCGCGTGCGGAAAAGAAAACTAGTTGAAGTCAAGCTAAGACTACAACAATACATCGAACTATCAATTGATCGCGATATTAACGCTGCGATAGCGATGGATCGATAGTGAAAATGAAACATCGATAACAATCGGGATAGTGTAGCGAACTATCGATAGTTCAGTTCTATAAGGCTTCTAACATTTTAACCCATCTTTGATTCTCAAGGTTACAATAACGATGAAAAAGAAACTAAAAGCAATTCACCAACTGCACCTAGAATGTTTTAGCGTCTTGATTCTTGAACCGCCGCTATTAGGGTCATGCCATCCACGTTCCGGGGCACCAGCACGTGTAAATGGACGTGCGAATGACGCTATAGACGTTGACGTAATAGACTCTCATCAGTATACAGTTAGGTAACAATCAATCAGTTAAAGTGCATATGACACGAAAATTTTTCCCCCATTTTTAATAAATCAACATGTATGAAAAACGACTTGGATGTGTAGAGCTTTTTAAAATTCCTGAAAAGCCTTTTTTCGCGTTCAAAATACGCGCTATTTTGCCTCGAAAGTGCCTGTGAATCGTGCGGCCAAAACATCACGTGACACATATCTGTGACGTAACACTGTGAACCGTTATCCACCGTCAACAGTGCTAGTGCGGACAAAGAGAGAAAGAGCGTCCAGTATGAAGAGTTGCACTAATAGTCCGACGTTGCTGAATAATTTGTATCGCTCGACATTTTCATTCAACCAAAATGCTGAACCGAGCAACAGCATGACATCTTTGCGGCACCCGGTGTGACGTCACACCGGGTGTGTGAATGCTTTAAGTTAGATCCCAGTCTCTAAGACACTTTGGAGGTTAAATGGCGCTCAAAAATGACTGCTTCGAAGATTTGAGCAGTTTTTAAACTTCAAGTCGTTTTTCATACATGTTCAAAAATTGAAAACGAGCAAAAAAAAAATCGTGTCATGGGCACTTAAAACTTTACCTGTTAACGACACAGAAATGTTTCCATCAGTTCCAGCTCTCGCCTGGCTCCCAGTCTCTACGCTGATAATGTACTTGGCCACGTGATCCGGTTCTTGGTTCGCTCTCCTGGCAGATCGATTTTTGTAGGTCCTTGCGTAGACCTCCTTTCTTAAGTGAGCTATGCAGTTAGAATGGTACTGAGAATGAATGGGTAAAAAATCAAGACAAGCCGAGAGATTACCAGTATTGAAAGCCAATTGTTCCGTAGCATTCGGGCTGAGGAGGGTCGTTAATGTGATGTCAGCTAAGTCCAACCAAGGATGAGTGCCTTCGTCCCAAATCCTCGCTATATTCAGGATTTCTGCTGGGTCATCTGATCGGGCCTCGTGCAAAGCCAACTGAAGTTTGTACTTCAAGGGTCCACGGGAAAGCCTGTCTTTGAACTCTTGCATCAAATAATCTTTTTCTCTCGTTTCTGACGAAAGTCTCGAATGATCCCTGCAGATAAATAATTTCCGAATTCAGTATTACTTAGTTTATCGCGTATTACAGTTCAAGACATGGTGGTCGAGTATCTTGTTAATTATAAGGTGACGGACTCCCGTGTGGTCAGGTCTTGCTCTGGTCGATCACAAGCTCAGTCAAATTCTGGCAGCCTTGTAAAACAGCCAACTGGTATGCCTCGTTCCAGTTGGGGAAGGGGGTCACACCATGTTTTGTGAAATTTAGATTATTTTGTTCGCAATGCATCAAGAATATAAAATTGTCAGCAAAGGAAGTTTGCTTAAAAAGTCCCTTCTTCTTTTAATGCCTTGCTGAGTATTCACAACGTTTAATCGGAGAGGAACTCGTGGAAAATAAAGAGGAAGCTGAAGAAAGGAGAATTCTATTGTTTATTAAAATGCAAGGCTAACAAAGCAAAATGCTGCTGTTAACAAAGTAGTCCCGGTGTGACTTACTTCGAGAGTTTACTCTCTGGAGTGCACATGCAACTTTAATTCATTTCATTGGTTCATGCATGATCACATCAACTCAAGAAAAAAGTTGGTGGTCATGTGCACAGTTGGTACCCCATTACCGTTATTCCTTCATTCCTTTATGAATTTGCTCTTCGCTTCGCTTCGCTTTATGAATTCGCTTTATGAATTCGCTCTTCGCTTCCACGAGAACTTGCAGCGGAGAACTTGCAGCAGACCATTTGGTTTCTATAACCAACTAAGGAGTTTTCATTACAGGTGCCGTGGTTATCCCTTCCACCCAGCATCTTTTGTCTTTTACTACTACGACTACTACTATACCACTACTACGCTCTACTTACGCTCCATATGCTGCGTAAGAATCGACAACCTTGCTTACTCTCTGTATGCTGAACTCATACGGAGCGTGCATCTCATTATTACCTCAGGAGTGCATCTCAATGCGTGTATCAAAAATACTCGTACGATAGACAAGCCGGAAGAAAGAATGTATGTATATTGGATACCTCGTTCTTTACTGAGCACGAAACCGAAAATCACGTGTTTTTAAAATCGACTTCATGCACTGTCATACGCCTCTTCAACGAGCGAAAATAAACGAGTATCAACAACACTCGTATGAGGGGTGATCTCCGCCAAAATTGTGTTTCAAATTGTGTTATACAGAATCTCCAATTTTTCTTACTGGCAATCAAATTCTTTTCTAAAGAGTTGGAACAGAAATTGAGACACCACAGAAGAAATTGAAGCAACAGAACAGAAATTAAGACATGAGAAGTGAAATAAAGACACTAAAACAGAAATTGGAGCAACAGAACAGAAATTACGAAACAATTAACAACCGATCCAATTTCTGTTCTGTTGCTTCAATTTCTATTCTGATGGGGGTGTGGCTCAAATGGGGAACCGAGCAGAACATGGGTAAGAACTAGTTCTACATTATAATTTATGAACATATATGATCTTCCCGCGAAATGAAAGTTTATTCCGATCCCAAGATGGCCGCTGATGAGAATTTATTTCGGAGAAGTATTCTAGATGTTGCGGGAGACGTATTGAAAGATCCACAGGCTTCTATGACTGAAGAGCTCTATTTCGCCTGGACTGGCTACTCGATGTTGTAAACAGAAACGCAGATTCGTTGGGTACGATCGTAGACCTGAATCAAGTTCGTGCTCATAGCTGCTCTTCTTCAGCTCGAACTGCCGAGATGGTCTTAAGCGGTCAACGAGGCAGACCGCGTTACCGTATTACAGAGGAACAGCTTCAGTTTTTGATTGATCGTCAATTCACCCTCCGGGAAAAAGGAAAAGGAACTTGTCCAGAAACTCTGCGTTACAACGCGAGAGTACACATCGCGCCAGATGATGAATTTAAAAGGGAGATTACCATGATATGAAAGAACGCTGAGCAAAAATATGTCGACGCTCTCATTGAGTTTCACTATCGGCGAGTACAGCGGAACAAAATCAAACTCACCAGGATCAAACAGCTAGAATCTAGAAAAACCGATGATGTAAAACAACCTAGAGATAATGCACACTCTACGGTCTCAGGACCAAATGTCGATCATGGAACATGCTAAGGTTATACAAGGGCGAGAGATTTGAAAAGGACGAAAAGGAGTCTATTCTTGACGTACGCACGCACTTCCAATTCACGCATTTCAGCTGGCATTTTAACTCCTGTCACCCTTCAGGCGTCGGCAAATTATCTAAGGCGGTTCTTAGAACTAACTCTCCAAAAGAAAAATTTGAAGGAAACTCTGCTCTATTTAAACAAAAAAGATTTTAGATGTTATCCAGATAACCTTGTGAATATGACCCTGTCGGGAGTTAATTATAGTGAAAGAATGTCGGCTCTACAAAATAAACAAAAAACACGCAAACGAATTTTGCCGTTTGTTACAGAATATCGCCCATCAGTGCCTTTAGAATCTCAAACAGATTCTAATGAACAAATGGCACCTAATACAAAACCAGCCCTTGCTAAGAAAAAAAAAATACTCCCCCGATCTCATACAGAAAAGGGAGGTCTATGTGTGCCTTGTTAGAGCTAAACTTTGAAGGTCTTTGAATTTCCTATCGTGTTCCGCCTGTATACACCTTGAGCAGCCTATATGAATTGTTCCCTACAGACGAAGATGGTCCGGGAACAGATCTAGCTGGTATAAAGTCGAAAACAGCGACCTAAAATTTTGAATTATTCTTTGAGCGCGTGGCTCTGCCTGGATCCAACTGAGAAACCTCTCTTTCACTTGCATGACAGCGGGCTGATGTCTCACTGCCATTCATTGTGGAATTGGTCGTTGTGTTGCTCCGACCCTCGATAATTTCTTTAACCTCCTCTAACAAGGAGATACATTGGGTTAAAAGTCCTCCCCCGCAGGTAGTTTCAAACAAGGTCATTTCAAACAAGGAACTAATTTTCTATACGTGACTTAGGCATCGCATGTATGTTCATAAATTACAATGTAGAACTAGTTCTTACCCAGGTTCTGCTCGGTTCCCCACTTGAGCCACACCCCCATCAGAATAGAAATTGAAGCAACAGAACAGAAATTGGATCAGCTGTTAATTGTTTCGTAATTTCTGTTCTGTTGCTCCAATTTCTGTTTTAGTGTCTTTATTTCACTTCTCATGTTTTAATTTCTGTTCTGTTGCTTCAATTTCTTTTGTGGTGTTTCAATTTCTGTTCCAACTCTTTAGAAAAGAATTTGATTGCCAGTAAGAAAAATTGGAGATTCTGCATAACACAATTTGAAACATAATTTTGGCGGAAATCACCCCTCATACACTCGTACGGTAAACAGGCGGCAGAAAGAATTAACATTGTATTCGCCACTTCCACATCTCCCATAATGCACTTTGTTTGTCCCCCAAAATTTTGCATAAGCATTGTTTTCAATTTCTCTCGGGACGTCCCAAGAGAAATTGAAAACAGTGGTTATGCAAACTTTTGGGGGGCAAACAAAGTGTATGATGGGAGATGTGCAAGTGGCGAATACCTCTTTCTTTAAGCGTGAAACCGAACATCACGCGTTTTTAAAGTCGGCCTCATGCAATATCATACGCCTCTTCAACAAGCTAAAATAATGCGTGTATCAACAAAGAATGTATATTATATACCATAACTCGTTCTTTAAGCGTGAAACCGAAAAGCACCCGTTTTCAAAACTCGCCTCATGCACTATCATACGCCTTACAAGCGAAAGTAATGCATGTATCAACGACACTAGTGAGGGAAAACAAGCGGCAGAAAGAATATATGTTGTATGCCTCGTTCTTTAAGCGTGAAACGAAAATCACGCGTTTTCAAAACTGGCGTCATGTATTATAATGAAATTATGGATTAATTGATAGAAAATGTAAATACGAGTGCAAACAAGCGGCAGAAAGAATGTATACCCCATGTATTATAATGAAAGTATGGAAGAATGCGCCCGGCAAGCTTAAAGGCTCTTCATTTTGGCAATTCAGAGTCTGTGGTTTTTGGCTTCGATTATGCTTTCTAATGGCGTGCGTTCAAAAGCTGCATTTGACCGCGCGCCATTCGAAAGCAAACCTGAAATCGAAACAGGAAACCCTGGCTTAAATGGCAAATGAAGTGTCTGTATGCAAGCTATCCTGCAACAAGCAAGCAATACAAATACTTCCTTCTGTAAGCATGAAAGCGAATATTATGGGTTTATTTCTGTCCAAGTTGACAGCGAAAATTAGTGCATGTATTCAAAAATATCTGTATAATGCGTTTGTTGCAAAATACCCCGTTGTCTAAACTCACTCTCGGTCCAGCTACTGGTAGTTATTGTTGTTCCACGCTTTCTTTTTAGAACGACAAATACTAAAAAGTGTTCTCTAGGCCCCGTGGATATATTTGTGTCAAGGGGCGACAACGTTGGGTGAGATCCGTGGGGAACCGCATGTGTTAAGCGTATGCTACACTTTACCATGGGAAAGACTACCACGCTTACGCTCCGTACGGATCGACAAAACGTATGGCCACCCACACCAACAGTATCCATGAAAATATTCAATGTCCCACTAATGAGATGCAATTTACGAAGCGTATGCTACACTTTACGGATCGTCTGCCAGGTTTACGCTCCGTACGCTCCTTACGGATCGACACATCGCCTTTACGGATCGATACAGTGCGTGTGTACTGGACAACCCTTCAAGACTCAATTAAGTGTTATGGTTTAAGTTTAAAATTACTTAGGTTAAAGGCCCTGGGAAATGAGGACACATTGTTGCGGATACATTGTTCCTCATGATGTTTCTTGGGTGAGCAAACGAGCGGGACACAACGCAAATGTCACGTTTCCATACTGCGCAAACTGGAAAACATTTGTTGAGGACACAAATTTTGTGCTCGCAACAAGGTAAATGTTGCGCGCGTAGGCAAACAGGGAAACATTTTTGTCCGCAACAATGTGTCCTCGTTTGCCAGGCTTAAGGTTGTATTTTTGGGATTGAATTAGTTTCTATAGGAAGTCGCACGACCTCGAGTACAATTCGTGATTAATAGGCGCGAGTGATTTTGAAAGTAGTCTCAAACTTGCATGAGCCTTTAGGCGAGTGAAATTTGAGAACTTTCAAGATCACGAGTATCTATTAATCCCGAATTGTACGAGAAGGTCGTACGATTTTTTATTTATAGTACATAATTTTGTTGAGTGTACTAAACTTAGCTTAATAGGTACCCCGCGGAGTCTATTTGAGATTAATTGTACTGCTCTCGACCAATCAGAATTGAGTAATTTTGTTGAGTGTCCTATTAAGGCCATTAAATTTGTAGGAAGGAAGTTTCACCATTAGGAATTAGTTTTAGCCGGAGTGCGATTCTTAGTAGATTAAAAATCAATCTATTAAGTGCATATGTGTATTTTTCTCTAATTACTTAATTACTTAATTAATTAATTAATTAATTAATTAAACATTAGTTTATTTCAGTTCATGGTTGTGTGTTGCAAGATTGTGGTGTTGGTGTATCCAATTCTTGATAGTTTTCTTATCGCTCTGTTCGCCAAGGTTATCCACTATTAGCTATCCCCATATGCGTTTTTTGTCTGGAATTTTCATTTTTCTTTTCTGCCTATCAAAAACACAGGGAAATTAGCGTGCTTACCTGCGATCAGGCCCAATTGAAGCATCGCTCTTATGTCGGAAAGGTTTACCATCGAAACGAAAATAGATCCTGATCGCAGGTTAGGGAATTGCTGACTCGTAACTTTACTGCCTGCAGTCTTTTCTTAACAACGGATGCGTTCTTATGACACTGTTAAGAGCATTCACTTTCGATTTTTTACAGCAGCCATTTACGCATGGCGACTACCAGTACAAACCCTTACCAAACATTCCTCTGATCTTCTTCTGACAGCAAACCTGTTTCCGGTCTCCCGTCAGCCGGCATCAGTCGAAATTTGGCATAACGCTTGACGCCATCCAACGCTTTAAAATCAAGTATAATTCCTGAGTGATACCGCTGGTCGTAAAACGAATCTGGTGTGCGGCGAAACGACTCGATGTTACAGGCGAGGCTGAAATTTGTGAGAGATTGCATAAAATTAAACTGGTAATTCTAAAAGTGAATTCATGCCCGCTTAGAATGTATGAACTAGTATTCATAAGGCATTTCAGTGGACAAAAAAAAAAAGAAAGAAAGAAAAAGAAAAGCAAAAAGAATTAAAAGCAAAAGAAAAGCTTCTTCTTCAGCAAACCCCCACCTCGAGAGTTTTATCGCGTGATAGCTGATGCGGGCGCAGTCCGAATCAGCTATCACGCATTTAAATCTAGAGCGAATAATCTGATTGTTTTAGTATAAATCTACTAGTCGTTCAAAACTAAACAAGTTAATTATCTGAATTTCTCCTCGCAGACACTTTAAAAACACGAAGAAGCTGCCGCCATTTTGTTGACAACCGCTACTCACTATCTATCACAGATTATATCATAAGGTGAATAGTTCGCGCGTTGTGATTGGTTCTTAGATATGATCTATTAGAGGACAGATGCACGGATTACGTCATCACGACCCACTTTTTTTTCCAGAAATGGGAAAATAAACAAGTTTTTCGCTTTCATTTTGTTTCTTTATCATATAAAACAAATAGATTCCATGTTGCCGTGCGTCTGTTCAGTAATAGATCATAGAAGACGTCAAAATGTGGTAAAAAACATCAGTGACACACTCGCCTGCGGCTCGTGTGCCACTTCTTTGTTTTTACCACATTTTGACCACATTTTGACTGAACAGACGCACGGCAACATGCAATCCATTTGTTGAATAGATAGCGAGTAGCGTAGCCAATCAGAGAACGGGATTCGTAATAGAATGCTAGTATACTAATTAACTATAGCAATGAAAACAAGCATACGGGCCACTTACTAGTCAGGATTTTTCAAATAATACGTCTTGAGGTCATGAGTCCGAATTGATGTTATCAGATCTTTAACACTTGGGACATTCCATAGAAAAAAGCTTCTTCCAGTGGAAAGGATAAAGTCTTGGGGACTTGTTTTTACACCGCTGTCAGCAAGCGCTATTGCTGCACTCAAATTCGTCACTGCTGCATTGTCAACATCGCTTGAAGAGTGGCGAAGGCACATTGGGTAGGATCGGCCTGGAGTGAAAAACTCGCATTTAGGGATCTGGGGATCAGGTACGAAAGTCGCGATGCCCTGGGCTCCAATTCCGTATGGATGGATAGGCCGTTTCCCATGAACCAGTGCAGCCATGCCAAGCACCAATTTTAGCTTTTCCTTTTCGTACAAATAGCCCAAATCAGAGAACATACCCCTTGGTGGGATCTAAAAACACAAGAAATATTCAACTTCAGCTTAGACTTTTTCAATGGCATGCGAAAATAATACCACTGAACCTACATCAAGTCTTCAAATAGTGCATTGCAATCACATACCACGCCACGTCATACAGTACTTATATCCAGAAAAACACAACCCAACAAAGCAACAGAGCAAAACAGCACAGCACATACAATACAACAATATTACAAACCACAACACAACTCAACATGCACGAGGACAATAGTTTTTCAAGTTGGTTACGAGTTGATTTTCTGTTTTGTTAAATTCTTACCGTATGTGCTTCCTTTAGCCTCTTTCTGAACTCTTCTTCGCCCTTAATTTCCTTGTAAATGTCATAACCAAAATTCTTCCCTAGGTTATACAAAGAAAACAAAAATGATGAGATTTCTCATCTCCACTAAAGGCGCACTCCTTGCAAACAGTACAGGTTATTAATATTGCATGATGGTTTTCATGTAATGGAAGTTGGTATTTTTTTCGGCTTGGTGTTCCTTAAAAACCGCCATAGTTCCCGTGAATTAGAATTTCTTATAGCTGATTTTCCGCAGAGGTCTCTCAATCTCCCACATACTTGAGTAAGACTACGAATGTTTCTCAGTTTTGAAAACATGACGATTAAACCGAAAGTGAGCCAAAGACATCAGAATTCAGCTTCACCCTGCCAATGGCGTTTTGGATCACTTGGCTTTCTAAAGAAACCTCTAATACTCTCAAGTGGTTGGACATAAGACAGTTTGCTTGGAAATTTCTGCCCTTCTGGTTAACATTTTACTCCGTCCACAGAACGTAATGTTAAAATTATTAGCTTGTTACAATCAGGTTATTAAGTAATATTAGAATAAGTAATAAGAATACTCTATTATGTACGACCAATCCATTTAATAAATTAGTTCTCCTTTTGTTATCACATAGCTACATACATTCCATTTTTCCGACTTTGTTCTTGCTGAAATTCCCTGCAAGAATACATAAAAATCATGAGAAATCGTTGCATTGGCTTAAAGAGCTCAATGTAACTTTGAAATCTCAAGCAGTTTAAGGACTGGGTCAAAGGCGTTTATCAGATAAAATGTTTTTTTCGTAATATAACAGCCCAGAGTAATGACAATGAAAACAAATTCGGCAAATAGGAAGTTTCCATCGTCCTTAACATTTTCAAGTATAATAGATGTTCTATAGAGACTTTTGTCCTTCGGCCATCGAAGTTTTATAAGAAAAACAACACATAAAGTGGTTATAAACATGGTGAAGCAAAAAAAGCCAATGCATTTTATGAAATCTTACTTGACGTTTCGTATGTGGCAACATACATTTTCAAAAGTAACCGTTATGAAATGAAAAACTATTTATATTTAAAAAGAAATTGCGAGTGATCTGGGTGAGACTGAAAATAGTATGTATGTTACTGCTATTTTTAGTCTTCCCCGATCATGTCATAACGGTTACTTTTGAAAATGTATGTTGCCACATACGAAACGTCAAGTCAGATTTCATAAAATGCATTGTTTCACCATGTTTATACCCACTTTATGTGTTGTTTTTCTTATAATAGACGTTACCATAGAACACGTGACATGTCAAGTGACCATTTTATTGAAAAAATCACTTTTTTGAGGAGTAGGTGACGGTCCTAGGATAAAAGTAATATCGAATAAAAACACATTTCACGTTTGGAATGACCGTCCATCGTTCTCAACAGAAAAATTATGAGGACAAAGGTCATTTTCGGCCCCAAATTTAATCTTTGGCTGTTAATAATTTAAAAACTAAAACTCGTGAACAATCACTCCAAGCGTAGAAAGTTAGATATGTTTGGATTTCCATTGGAAACGCTGATTTGTTAACGTGCTATGGTACCCTAGACTACTTTTTTCTCCAAAAACTCATGCAGAAGAAACCATAATCATGCAACTCGTTTCCGTGAATGATGACAAACACAATGATGTTTGAGTCTCTGGTTGCCATGGTAGCAGAACAAGCTTTTGTTAGATGTCTTCAATAGTGCTTCCTCGGTAACAATAAATGAGCAAAAATACTTAGTCAGTGAGGCAAGAAACAATTTTTTTTTACAAATTATCTTTGTATTGATCTGTGATATGAACCTAAACTTGTGGACTCACTCTTGTTATTTGCAGAGTGAAAAATCTTCAAAGTTTCACTTTGCCAAAAATGGGTATTTTCTGCTTATATCTACCATCAATCTTTCAAATGTCATGAAAGAAAAATTCAACATATTGGTTTTATTTTGGTTCATTGCATAGGAGGTTTGTCTACCTCAAATTTGATCCCTAAAAATCTGGTAAAGGTAAAATCATGGAAAGTAAATAATTGTTGGCATCTACAAATTCCATGCCAGCTTCAAATTTCAAACCTACATAGGGTCACGACAAAAATTGCTGTGGTCAGGTTTTGCCATCGTTTCCAGCAATATCAGTGCAAAAGTGTTCCCCACACATGAAGCCAAGGGAAAAAAATCAAACAGGCATGACAGTGCACTTCTCCAGCAAAGTAATAGCATAGAGATGGGATGTAAACAATATATCAGCTCAAAGTAAAGTAAAGTAAAGTAAAGTAAAATCCTTTATTTAAAACACGATTATCGTTTAAGCACTACATGCTTGAGGGGTCGTGCAAAACTAGTGCAAAAGTTAAATAAATCTTTCCTCGCAAACGAGCAGTCTGGACAAATATTTTTTCAACTGAATCCTTTATTCAGAGAGTAAATATTATAAAAACAGTTCTTCTGCTTCCAAATTAATGAGGAAGTTTGGGGGGAAAAAGGCAAACAAGAGCTCTCTCAGCTCCCTTTTTATCAACAACCTCAACCAAACAGCCAAACAGCAAGAATCTGACCCCGTTACATCCTGTGAGATTCCACATATCTTTGAGCGGGAATGGCTCCCCCAAAACAATTTACCATTTTCTGACCACGTCTCAGACCAGGCTTCAATCCTGCACCAAACGTTGTTCGGGCACCTTCAGCATTCAATGAAACTTCCGCCAGTGAAGATTGGAGCCCGTTGAGACAAGGCACATCTTTTAGGCCCCTTTTCCACGAACAAAAAACTGTCAGCAGATTGAGGCGATCGTTCGAACAAAGTTTGTTGTATTCGCAGTGCAAATAAAGCGGTTCTTTGGAATTGGCAAGGTTTAAGCCTTCTCAGCCCTTGATGATGAGCTCCGGCACCAGCAAATGACTCAAAACACAGTAATTTACGGCAATTTTGACACATTCCAAGGTAAATTCTGCAAATGATTCGGCCGACCAGAGAGTGAGTTCAAATGGACCGAGTATAGCCACGTGATGAGCTGTCACGTGCCAAGATACATGCTTAACAATTTCCAGTCCTCCATCAAAATCTCTGGAGAAATAAGATTTTTAATACCCCCTATCCCCCCCCCCCCCCTCACCCCCTCAACTCACTTTTAGCAAAAAAGCTATGATTTCCATACATTTTCTAGGGTACCATACCACCTTAATCAGTAAACATAAAATCCGCCACCAAATCGCTGATTTAAGAGTTTTTCAACTTTTGATCACGTGACCGGTTACGTGATCAAAATTATACGTTAAGCCAAAAAAGGACAACAAGATTTATCTTAGGGTAAGTTTCATCCGGTTCTAGGCAATCTGGAGAAAGTTGTTGGCGATCAACCCTAAGTTCTTCCCTGAAATAGAATGTAACCGTTGCTTAGTCTTTGGCCGGCCTTATGCTAGCAAGTTTCGTGGACGTAACGTCTGGTTGTTTGACATATGCAACGTCCGGTAGTTCACATGATATAATTGTCTCCTGAAATTACAATTCATGTTGCACTGTCCGCGCAACGCAGGCTACTGAGTCACTCATGCCGAAAGAACTAACAGAACTGTATGGACTTGCTGTAATAACAGTTAAGAAAACCATCGGCCACATCCGGGATTATCCTGTATTCTTTCCGATTCTAGTGGAATGCGTCTTGGAATCTGCTGAAACCGCACAACGGCAGACTGATAAATGTAATTGCCAATTCAAATATTGCATTTTTTTGCCAGCAATTTTTTTTAAACTGATAATTTCCTTAAAAGATCTTCCCGGTTAACCCGGCAATTCACAGGAAATGGCATTTCAGAGAGTCCAATGTCTAAATGTTTACCGGGAGGAGGAAGAGAGGGGCATGCTTTATTTTAATTTTCACGATGGTCAACCTCTTGAAATCTACAAACTGGCACGTCATTTCTTGGGTAAGGAGACTCGAGTCTGCGAAAAGAGCTTGTTAGGAAAACTTTTCTCAATCAATAGTTTACCGGCGCCAACAAACATAACTCAGACGATGGCATTGACGATGCCGGATCAAAAAACGACGAGTTTGAAGTGGGAAGCCTTTATATGTTCCGGTTACAGTTCAAGTTAGAGTTTCGAATTTTTCCTTCCAGTGAAATGAAGTACGTTTTGCTTTAAGCTTATTTGAATACCTTTTTTGCTTTATTCCGCTTAGGCCCGGTGTCACTGCGGATTTGGACCCCCCCCCCCTCAAGATCGGCTAACGGATTTGGAATTCTCCACCCGGTCCAGATCCGCTAGCGGATTTGGACCCCCTTTCGCGGATCTGGACCCCCCTGAAAACAACCGTTCTATTGAGTAAGGTAAGAAAATTCCTTTGCAAATTGTTTTTGGAGTTGTTAAAAAAAAAAATAAATAAAAATATTGAGTTTTTTCTTTGCAAGTAATCTTTAATACTTAGTGCAAAAAAGAACCTACAACGCTAGTTTGTATCTATAAATTTTGAAAACCAAACTTTCTTAACAATAACTCACAATACTTTCTACTAAAACTGAATTAAAGCGAGTTTTATAAAAGCTATATTTACATGACCAAATTAGAAAATGGTAATTTGCTGTCATTTTTCTGATAATAAATAAGTTAACAGCAACGAATTTTTAAGACTTGCATTCTTGAAAAACTCTATTGCATTAAATTTTGAAAACTTGAAGTCTTAGACTATAGTTCTTACAGTTCCGAAGAATCGAACCCCTATTAAGCGGCCACCTATTAAGCGGCCACCCCTTATTAATATAAGCGGCCAGTTATTAAAGTCCCGAAATCATTTTCAGTTAAATATTATAAATAAAACCCCTATTAAGCGGCCGCCCCTATTAAGCGACCGCGGCCACCTTTTGGTCGTCCCAGTGAAGGTTTTCTATTGTTTTTTACCCCTATTAAGCGGCCACCCAAAATTAAATACGCAGTGTTTGGCTTTGTTTTTGATAAGGCGATGACAGATAAGAATCCGAAATAGAAAGTAACGACTGATAAATACATCTAAACACACGTTTATTGTTCTCTTTACGCGGTGACATGTTTATTTTAGAAACCGACCGAATACATACTCAAAATTTACCACCAGTTTCGAGCTTTTTCGAGCTACCGTGAATGGCCAACTTTTTTCCGCGATGTTACACGCTCAAAACATTCAAGTTTGTCTAGACAAACGTTCGCGTATTCTAACTAATTTAGGGCCTGTTCACGTGGAGGTGGGGGACCCCAGGAAGGTGAGGTACCCCGCCTCGGTTGGGCTACCAATCTCTCCATGCAATCTCTCTTCATTTCTCGATCGCGTTCACATGTGAAGTGAGGTACCTCACCAAGGCGGGTTGCCCCGTCAGCCGGGGCGGGTTGCCCGCTTAGCTGGAGTGAATTTTCTCCATGTGAATGCTGGAGGTGGGGTGGGGTAATGTTCATCCGGGCAATTGTCTCTGAATCCTTTGTTGATATACGTACTTAGCGACCACGCGATAGCATTTTAAACCTCACCCCAGCGTCCCGGGGTTGCATGTGAAGACCAGCTTTTTTTTACCACGGGTAGGTGGGGTATCTCACCTTCCCGGGGTCCCCCACCGCCATGTGAACAGGCCACTAGAGCGTGAACATGTCAAGTTTTGACAGCTCCACCTCAATTGAGGCGGAGCTGTTAAAACTTACGTTTTACGTAAGTTTCAGACCAATTCCTGACGAGCCCCTATTAAGCGGCCACTTTCCATTTCCTCGAGGGTGGCCGCTTAATAGGGGTTCAGCTGTATACAAATTCAGTATCCTGAAAAAATAATAACGCGAATGAAAGAAAACAAGATTTTAAAATTGCATACACTTTATGAAAGGTCGCAGCGCGTGCTTTAAACAACTTTTACAGTTCTCTGTGCTTTATGCTAACGATCAATTTTTGCGATCCACGATATGCGAATAACAGCTAAGTAAGTTGTAATGGGGGGTGGGGGGGGGGGGGGGTCGAAATCCGCCAAGGGGGTCCAAAGCCACTAGCCTATTTGGTCCCCAGGGGGTCCGTATTCGTTAGCGGATTTGGGCCGGGGAGTCCAAATCCGCTAGGGGGGTCCAATTTTGCTAGGACACCGGTTCAAACGTCGAACTTTCACATGTACCGAATCCAATGCAAATTATCGAAAACAATACATTTTTCTCATTACCCGGGCTGCGCGCGTCTCGCGCGGCGCCCGGGTCTAGAACTACCGACGGTTCTCGAATTCTTTTTCGTCGTCCAGTATCATCCACAAATGGCACTTCCGGCGTTTCTGCGCAAGCGCTAACTATTTTTAACAACAGTGATGCGTGTTGTCACGTATCGGAAAATGTCGATTCATCTTGTGGCTTTTGAAGTCTGAACAAACAATATGTTAAGAGAAGTGTCTATGCGAATGTTTGGAAGTTCAACGGCGAGAAGAAAGCTTTTAACATGAGTAAACTTAACGGCAGATGGACTGCTTCAGGAGATTGCGGGTAGTCTCTAATTTTGGTGACGGATTTTGGGGGCACGTGCGCGCGCGAAGTTGCGAGGAGACGCGACGCGAGGGGAGCGCCAAAAATTAGAGACTACAGACAAAGGGAGTTTGAACTTTCACGGCCGAGTGATTCGGAAGTATAAATCTCATATCAACAGCAAGAATGATGCCTGTTGTCACGTATCGGAAAACGTCGATTCACCTTGTGTCTTTGAAGTCTGAACAACTAATATGTTAAGAGAAGTGTCTATACGAATGTTTGCAAGTTCAACAGCGAGAAGAAAGCCTTTAACATGACCAAAATTTAACTCCAGATGGACTGCCGTGTTCCCCGTATCCGCTCCATTGAGATGTACATTTTGTTGAATAACTCAAGTACGGGATATCATACACCCCTGAGACTTTGACAGGTAGTTTATTTACTATTTTAATTTTTGGACTTTAAATTTTGAATGATAAGCGATTAGTTTTTACAAATGTACTAGCGTCCCTTGAAACTGTCCAGAAACGTTCCTTTCTTGTGTTTCAAATGACCCTGGATTGACGTATTTGTAAACAGTTTCACTCTGCTAATTAATTTTCTCCTCACATTTCACCGAGACTCCATTCACACTTATGCGAAAAAATCCTACATTGTTCGATAAGCGTTTCCTTTCTCAAACAATTATCCATCGAAGCGAAAACAAGTGTGCTTAGTTTTTTTGGAATCAATACACTATTTTTATCACCTTGCATAATGATAAACCTCTGTGGCCTAAAGGTCATTGTTCCTGCCTGTGACGCAGCTAACCCGGGTTCGATGTCTGTTAGTGGTATATATCACGGGCTTTATTTTTTCTGTCTCTCTTTTTCTTGTTCTTTTAGAAATATTTTTTACAAGTGTTATAATTATTGTTCTCAATGGTTGAGCTGTATTTTAGAGGAATATATGTTGATAGGGGTCTAAAGAAATAGACTCCAACACAAGCTAAACACAATGCGTACGATGTAAGAAAGACAGACTTCCTCTATTCTTTTGTTTAGCACTAAGTTAGGGATACAATACTGTTTTTTGCAAGCCCGGGTTTAGGCTAATTGTAGCCTCTTGTTTACATTAGATTCGGCACATGTGAAGTTCGAAGTTTGAACCGGGCCTTATAAGCCCACCCAAATTGTATAAACCCAGGGCTTAAAACCGAGATTTACAGCAGTTTACTAGCCAAAACGCTTATTATTGAATAAATACCCCCACGCAGCCTTTGTACGTGACTGCCCAAAACGCAAACACCGCTTTCAATCAAAGGTCACGTTTCGATTTCCGACATACAAAATATCAACACCATGCGAACGACTCATTTCGCGACAATATAATTTTTTTTACAGTATAATTCACCGAAATGTCATGCTACCTCTCGTTAAAAGACGGGCTAACAGAACAATAAAGTAGGCTGAACAATTCGTAAAGAGAATTTCTTACAAGTGTTTAACAAACCTGGAGTATAATGACTTGGCTCTATTGTTGAAGTAACATAAAAAGTCTGGACTCCCGTGAGAACAGCAGTTCGCAGTCGCGCTATGATTGATACGGAACCGTACGAACGATTTGTATTTGTAGATGCAATGGCCTTGTTTAGCGTTGCTATATAAGACAAATAAAGGCACTATGAACTAAGGTAAGATAAAAACAAGTTAAGAAATTCCCAATCGAACCGTAACTTTTTTTCACAGTCAGCTGTCACGGTCAGAAGAATCCCATATACATAGCAAATGCAGTACAAATATAGTGACTGAATTCCTGTGTGTCGCGAAATGAGTCGTTTTTATAGTATGCACAGATTGGGAAAATTGGTTTGAATTAAATCCCCAGTGCTTACTATAATCGCCTTATATATGCACCTAAACAAACATAATAGTTTGGACTAGCAAAAACAAAAAATTCCATAGAAATTCTATACTTGTACAATCTTAGCCTGTGAACACAGCCGCCTCTCATGTCTCCCCGTCCCTAGCTATGAGCTATGACGGTCGATCGGGAGCGATGAGATGTGATGAGACGCGGTTATGTTCGCAGGCTATTTGAGACCCTGCGTAAAGCCACAGCTTAAAAATTCGTTTACCAGCGTTGTAGCCTGAATCTGTTCTTTACACTTCAGTAGGAATGTCTTTTAAAAGACATTCCCCTCCAGTGGGTGGTGGGGGGAGGGACATTTGACTGTAGTGGCTGGCGTTACAGCTGTTCAAAGTGGGCTCAAAATCCCATAGGAAAGGTCTATTTTACCTCAGTGAAAGCGGTCAGTCAAACTGGTCCTAGAATTCCGTGGTCGTCCAAACATTTCGCTACAAGGATTTCTATTGACTTTTTTCTTCTGTTGAAGATAAATAGCCTTCTGGTGAATAAGTTCACCGCACCGTGACGGTGATTTGTCAGAGTCGGTTTGCTTAGGCTTCCGTGTAGGTATGGATCTTTGTGTTTGCGCCTATGACTACGATTACTACGATGTCAAATGTAGGGTGAAAGCTATCTAGGTTAACTCAAGACACGTACCTTAAGCACCGCAGCGACAGCAGCAGATTCCTCAGTCGCGCCAAGTGAACAATAACAACAGACAATGACCAGTCATCAAAATAACTACATCCGCGGCATTATTTGACGTAACTATAAAAATCAATGAGTATTCAGTCACGCAAGTAAAAAAATGAAATCATCTACAATTCGATAGATAAAGTCAAGAAATTGAGATGTTGTAGAAGAGTAATAAATAAACAACCTGCCAAAGTCTCGGGGCTGTGCGATATCCCGTACTTGAGTTATTCGGCAAAATGTACCACTCAGAATTATAGAATTTAGTACCAGCTTTTTTTTACCACGGGTAGGTGGGGTATCTCACCTTCCCGGGGTCCCCCACCGCCATGTGAACAGGCCACCGCCATGTGAATAACTCAAGTACGGGATATCGCACAGCCCCGAGACTTCGGCAGGTTGTTTATTTATTACTCTTCTACAACATCTCAATTTCTTGACTTTATCTATCGAATGGTAGATGATTTTATTTTTTTACTTGCGTGACTAAATACTCATTGATTTTTATAGTTACGTCAAATAATGCCGCGGATGTAGTTATTTTGATGACTGGTCATTGTCTGTTGTTAAGCGGCCACCCTCGGGGAAATGGAAAGTGGCCGCTTAATAGGGGCTCGTCAGGAATTGGTCTGAAACTTACGTAAAACGTAAGTTTTAACAGCTCCGCCTCAATTGAGGTGGAGCTGTCAAAACTTGACATGTTCACGCTCTAGTGGCCTGTTCACATGGCGGTGGGGGACCCCGGGAAGGTGAGATACCCCACCTACCCGTGGTAAAAAAAAGTTGGTACTAAATTCTATAATTCTGAGTGGTACATTTTGCCGAATAACTTAAGTACGGGATATCGCACAGCCCCGAGACTTTGGCAGGTTGTTTATTTATTACTCTTCTACAACATCTCAATTTCTTATTTTTTTTATGGACACGCCATGGACACGCCATGTTAGTGTCCCTCTGAGGGGCACAAACATGGCGGCCGGAGACGTATTAAAACATCTGGAATTTACTTTGGATATATCAAAGGCATTCTTCTCTCTTTTGAGCTCGCAAACATTCACAAAGACGCTTCTCCTGTCATGTTGGCTTTTCAAACCTCAAATAAAACACAAGCTGAATCGATGTTTTCGTGTACTTGACATGCCTGTGAACAAACATGTTTATGTCACGCAATGTGAAAAAGCCTAAAATTCAAACAGCTCTATTTTCAAATCAAAGCACGCTACCGAGTTGAAAACATGCAAGCAGATACATTTCTAAAATGTCCTTTACGTGATGAAGCTAAAAATACAAAAGTCTGTTTAATTTTGAATTGTAGTTTTTTATGACGTCATGTGAAAACCAAGAATAGGTAATCAATGAGTGTTCACTTGATTAGTCATTGATTATTGCCGATCGTTGACAAAGTAATCGATGAATAATCGATAAGCCAAAAAATTTTCAGTTATCGATTAGTCATTGATTGCATTGTGATTAGTCATTGATGACATTGATTAGACACCGATATAGGTTGAGGTCACAATAACAAAAGTCAACTCTAGGTAAGTTATGCGAGCTTGTTGTAAATCAAAAAGGCAATTTGGTAACAAAAATAAATATGCCCAAATATTGCTCTTGTACTTAATTGCGTCATGTTCGCCTGGGATTTTTTTCTTCGCATATTACGCCATAGCCTCCCGCACATTCGTTTTTAAAACTCCCGTAACACGACCGCGTAGGAGGCTAATTGCGCCATGGAGTCTGAACTAGGCCTGTCCCGATTGTGCTCGTAAAGTGATAAAAAGTTGCCCACTGAAATCCCAAAAAGTTGCTAAAAAGTAAGTCGCTACCTAAATTTCAAAAGTTGCTACCTAGATTTCTTGATATTTTTATACAAACGTTATTAATAATTGCCAGTATCGGTCAAGAAAACAATAGCTTGAAACTTAGCTTTAAATAGCCTCCTACGTAGACGTCTTTGGGGGAGGAACGCGTGGCGAGCCCAAAGACGTCTGCGTAGGAGGCTGAGCTTTAAAGTACTTTTAACTTTAAAATATACTTTTAACTTTTAACGGAACAAAACATATGGTTCATTCTACATGTTTCTCAGTAGCTGGAAAATTCTATGTAAAACAGGCGAGAACAAATCATCAATTACTTTCCCGCTTTTCTAGAATTGGTGCGAAAATATGGAATGGTAAATCCCCTGAGCTTCGTGAGCTAAGGAAAGCACCCCTGAAGCACCCTTTAAACGCAAACTGGCTCACTTCTGAAGATTCTTGAACTGACTGAGGAGATGAATGTTGACATGCGCTATATTAATCTTTCTATATGAATAGCACGTGCATGCACATATTTGCATTTTAACTAGCTTTGAACTAACGCATTGAACTAACGCATTGAAAAGTTCTTCATTTCTCTCCATTAAGCTTTCATTTAAATAAATATGCGGCTTCCCTAACATCCGACGCGAAAACAGAAGAGCCGCGATAGTGGGTACCCTCGAGCAGCAAGAATCATTCTCTTCTGGTTAATTTCCCCCACCCGATATGCATAAAATTAACTTTCGTGTTCGAGCGCATGAATTCAGTAACAAAACCCGACTGCTCGCAGTCCATGGGAAACCAAGAATTCGTGTTGTGCAGTCCTTGAGATGTTTCCGACCCTTATAATATATCTCTTTAACATCACGTCGAACGAATGGCGGGCTCAGTTGTTTTGCCTTTGTACTTGCTGCTTGTAGGCAATGGATGAGAAACCGGAATGCAATCTTCTTTAATCTCAACACCAATAAGTTCTCCAACTTTCATATCTAGCATATTTGTATCCTCGCCTTCGGTGACTGGGATCCCTTGAATCTCCAGACATTCTCTTTGAGAGTACTGCTCTAAATCGTTACATTCAACTTTGGGAAGGGTGTGGACAAAATATGGACCAGGGGTCCATGGACCCTTCTTCTGGACCGGGTCCATGGACCTCCTGTTTTTAACCTTGAAAAACAAAAAGAGAAAATAGAAAAAAAAAAAAACAAAAACAAAAAACACGGACATAAAAAGTAAAGCAAAACAATATCAATAAACAAGCTTACGTTAAAGTAATGCGCGTTTCAGGAATTCGAAACTCCGTACCGTAAACAGCGGAGATTAGTCTGGACGTTGTGATACATACTTGTTAGCCTAACAACCTAAAATAAACCTTTTCATGGTAATTGACTGGCGTATTTTGTTGCATTTCTCCATGTTTTGTCCTCACCCACTTGAGAATCAAATGCTTTTACAGTTGACTTTAAAAACTGATTCTCCTTAATAATCTCCTTATTTTCCTTTAACTGTTCTTTCAGCTTCTTCAAAACGTCGTCGTCATATTTCTTGTTAGGGTTTTCTATAATCAACATCTACGATATCAACACGCCGATTTCTGCCTTCAAGGGAGCGAGTTTTTCATCAAAAGTTGTTCTCAGTTCCTCCACGGTGTTATAATTTGAAGTCACGGTAGAACATAAAGCATAAAACAGCAACACAAACAAAAAATAAATGGAATATAGCTGTGAATTAACATGCACTTCGAGGACTTCGAAGAAACGTGACAACTTTTATGTGACAATTTTTATTTGCTCGTGCAGACGAGGAAAATTGGCCAATTTTTATGTGACAAATATATTTGATGAGAAGCTGGCGTGTTAGCTTTTATGTGACAAATAAAAGTTGTCACATACGAAAAATTGCTCGTGTAAGGCTGGTTTCCATATGATCGTAGACGATCGCGGATCGCAGATCGCAAAAAGTTCTGCGATCGTCTGCGATCATATGGAAACATCGTCTGCGATCCTGCGATCACGATCGCAGACGATCAATTGCGATCAATTGCGATCCTGCGATCATATGGAAACCAAAGTTCTGCGATCTGCGATCGAAACCTATCCCATAATATTTATAATTCCGACAACGCGCGTATTTGACCATATCTCTCAGGGGCGGAGATCTCTTAGATGGTTAGATGTTACGGAAAAGGTTCTATTTAATGATTTAGTTTTAGAATATAAATGTGTAAATGGTTTAGCTCCAGACTACTTAGGTAAATATTTTGTTAAGCGTTCAGCAGTTCACAACAGGAACACAAGGGGATGTAATAATTTTGTGATCCCCCGATGTAGATTGTCGATGGGACAAAGGGCATTTTATTTTCGCGGTCCACGGGAATGGAATGGGTTACCTGACAACATTAAGAATACTAAAGAAATTAACATTTTTAAGCGGACACTTTTTAATAATATGTTCTATACGAAGTAAATTTGGATATATTTTGAATGATTTTGAATATATTTTGATTTTAATTAAATTACTGTAAATAAGTTTTCTTTTCTCTTAACATTGTGACTGAAAAGCCCTGTTGAAGGGAGTCTCAATAAAGTATGGCTACAGTCGGCTTTGCGATCGTTTGCGATCGTCTGCGATTATATGGAAACAGCTCTCTTTGCGATCGTCTGCAATCTGTTATCTGCGATCCGCGATCGCCTGCGATCGCCTGCGATCGTCTGCGATCATATGGAAACCAGGCTGCTGTAGACGATGCTTGGTTTTCCTCTTGTTTATCTAGCTCCAACATTTTTCATGAAACTTGTTAAAACTGGTTCAAATGCCAAATAAACTGTACTCTCCCCAAAAAATTTGGAATTCGTCGCAAGGTCAGTCTCTCGCAGTTCGTTTACTAAATTATGCGCCAAACCCTGGGCTTGTCGCCGCTGTTCAGTTTTCCAGGGCTTTACCAACCACCTACGCTTCGTTTTCTTTATTCTTTCTTGTTTATATAATTCTAGAAACGCGATAATGACAGTAGCTTCAACTTTTTGCCTGTTCGTTACAAATATTTGCTATGCCGTCTACACGATCAAATATTTTTGTCACATAAAAATTGTCACATAAACATTGCTCGGGTAGACGAGGCCTTAAAGTGTAATTCTACCAGGTCATCGCAGCAAAGATTCCATGAAGTAGCGCATGCGCATAGCCGGTAAATTTTTGTGCTTGCGTAGCCATATTTTTAGCACAGGACAATCTGGTGTTCAAGTTCTTCATCCTACCATCAAATAAGTCCGTTTTCCTCTCAAAACTGAGAGGAAAGGGGGTTAGTCTACCCAGGCAGTTTATTTTTGCGTAGCAAAGGGTTTCACTGCCGGAATTTTTTGTAAATCACAGTATGCCTACGTCGGGCTCCGGCGTCTTCGGTGGCATCCTTAGCGCGACCACTGGGTCCGACACAAACAAGTCAAATTCGCAGAATTTGACAAAGGATTTATCCTCTTCTATCTCCGAAGGAGAGTTCTCGAGGAAACAAAGACTCGGGGGCAGGAAAACAGCCTGCGTCCAAGACGGCCGCTGATTGTGGCGCGAATTCGAGTCAGAACGTTGCCTCTGGACCCTCAGACGAAGAAACCACGCTCCACAAGAAGATTTACCTCTTGAGGGGGCTCATGCAAGATATGGCACCCGTGGTTAAAACACTACTAGAAGCCCACGAGGCTTCTCTCTTATGCGAAGATGACAAGGATGTCCCGGCCGACAACGCCAGCGATAGTGGCGAACACAAGGTCGATGAACCTCCGAGTAAACGACCCAGCACTCCTAACAAGGCAGGACATTCAACAGCCGAACCTAGCAGCAAGGTAGATTCTCTTATTACCGAAGTGAAAGAGGACGAAGTCACGGGGTCGGTGATTTCTGAAAAAAATCGCAAGCGTGCCCAACATACTCGCCAGTGGCCTAAAGGAGCAAGCCACCAAGAAGCGGAAAGAAAACATCCATAGACCTTCAAACAGCAAACTTCTTGCACAAACTCGTGTCAACCCTGAGATCTGGGACATTGCCAAGAAGTAGACACGAAGCATGGATTCCAGGTTACAAGTCTTACAGGACACCCTGATCAAGGGACTAATTCCACTGGCTGACTTGACAGGAAACGCAGGTGAATCTTTGGATTCAGGCTCTGCTATGCCTACTAAAGACGTTTTTTGGGAAGGTTTATCAAATACCCTCATTCTTGTGACTGCAGCAAACCATAGCTTAAACATCTGTCGCCGTGGTATGTTCAAAATAGATTTAGATGACAACTACAAGTCCTTGTGTAACAACAAGCCCCCTATCGGGAGTGAGCTATTTGGAGACGACTTCGCAGAACGGCTCAAATACTGTCTCAGAGAGTAACAAGGCAACTAAACAACTCACAAGGTCTAATAAGTCAGTTTATCAGAAATATAAAGGCTTATCAAGGCCTCTTTTAGCCCAAGGGGGGCGCAGCCAGCGCCCCTTCATCAGTACAATACCAATGTACGAAGCTACAAGAGAAACAGCCGTCACAACTACAGGAAAGAACCATCCAAAACAGAATCCAAGAACATCAAACAGACTGTGAAACAGTCGTAGCCCAGCCTGAGGTAAGCTCCAGACCCATTACTTTTATTGGGGGAAGAATTAAGAACTTTATTGACAAAAATGGCAGGAAATCACCTCTGACAAAACCATTTTGTCTGTTGTGCTGGGTTGCAAGCTTGAGCTTTATGGGTTGCAGCCTATTCAAATGGGAAAAATCAGACCTACTGTTCTGAATTCTGAGGCAGAGGCTGCCCTAGACCATCAGATTCAAAATTGTCTATCATGGGACATCCTTGTTGAGTCCCATCATGGATCCTCAGAATTCATATCCACAGTTTTTCTCAGAGAAAAGAAGAATGGGAGTTTCAGAATGATTTTAAATCTGAAAGAGCTGAACCGCTTCATTGTTTACCACCATTTTAAGATGGACAATATTGAAAGTTGTATACACTTGATGAAACCCATGTGTTTCATGGCTTCCATTGACCTTTCAGATGCTTATTTGTCAGTAACCTGCGATCAGGCTCTATTTTCGTTTCGATGGTAAAACTTTCCCGCGGGAAAGGCGAAACGAAAAATAGAGCCTGATACAAGTCTTCCACGGAACGTCTACCGCCCACTTTTTTGATTGATTGGCATGTTTCAAAATCAGCCAATCAAAATTACTTCCGTTACGCGATACTCGCGAGCTCTCGCGCGTGAAGTGATGTGGAATGAAGAAGAGGCCATTTTTGTTTTGGGAACGTCTTGTCCTACATCATTCATTGTTGTTGGGGAAAAGTTGCGGTTTTGGTCCCAAAGTAAGCGCACATAACAATAAACGCTGGGAAAGACGATATGTGTTTCCAATGACTATGTGATGCTGATATCTTTTTGTGGGTAGTAAAGCACCACTGATGATTCGGCTGAAGGAAGATCAGGTGAATTACTATTGTCGATGTATTTCTCGTCTTCCCCTCGAAATACAATAGTAAAGAATTTTTTTAGTAGAGTCGAGAGTGTTGTTCTATTTGAGTTGTGGAAAAACGGGATTTTGCCGTTCACTCGTTTATTAAGTTTTAGCTTTTGAAGCTCGCTTACCTTTAATTTGAACAAATGAATAAATGCAGGCCGGCCTTGTTGTATTCTTTTAATGTAATTTATTAATCTATAAAACAAATTTTGCAGCATCACTAAAAAGCTGCATTGTGGTGGTACAATGTTACTGAATTCATTCACTGGGATACCAAAAATACGATTTTTCCTCAAGTGCTTGGCTCTCTAATATCTAAGGAGCCATTTTTATTAATCACTTTTTTAGCTGTTTATCAGAGGCTTCATGAATTGATACATAACTTTATTCAGTGGATGAGAGGTATTTACATGTATACGCTGGTTGGCTAATTATCCACTGGAATAATATCTGATATTTTTTTAAGTGTAGCATGAACCTGTGATCATTGATTCAGTGAAATGTAGAATCAACTAGCCTGAAGGGCAATTGGATAATTCCAACCCATTGGTTTCTTTGCATGCTGACCATGATTGAGAAGAAACAGTAGTAGTAAATATATGGATTACCCAATTTATCTACTGTGTACAGGCAATTGAGACCACTAAACATGGTTATCCACAAATACCATCAAATGATGAAGACATTGCAAATGAAAATACCAAAGAAGATTTCATCTACAATTAACACACCAGTAGACTGCAGTTTGGTTTCTTTATTTTAAATCTAAATGATGCAATAAGGGAAGGGGATGCTGCTAGGCTTTTTAGATGCTTTGAGCTTGTTCTTCTGATGGAATATAATTACCAGCACTGTAAATACACCTATTTACTCTTGAATTTTTTTGCCTAGGTATTAGCACTCCTCTCTAAGGGGGAAGCCAAGCATCTTCTTGCCAACAGGTTTTTTAACAGTGAGGGGAAAAAGGGAAACAAGCCATTGGATTTCCAAATGCAACACCTAAATTTTTCACTGAAAATGGTTCTGAAATCACTATTGGGAAAAATCCCAAAAAGATCAGCTCAGAGGGACGCACATTCCCTTGAGAGATATTTGCTATGTTATCAGTCAGTCATAAGGCCTCTGGGAACAGGTGGTTGGTATACCACCCAACCTTGACCCTGAGATGTATGTTAAGACAGAGCACAGAATTCGGGAACTATGTCGCCTACTCTTTTCATCAAGTGTGTAGGTTCTTTTATGTACCCTTCATGTTTAAATTACGTGTGAGGGTGAACAGGCCAATACTGTAGATTATAATCTCACTAACCAATGACCTGATCATCTGACCTGAGACAGATGTTGAGAACCCAGCCAGCTTGATCCAAACAATTATTTTAATTAACACCATGGTTTGATCTGGGATTCAAACCAGCGACCTGTTCCTCAGCAAACCAGTGGTGGGCAGTATGCTGTTATTCTGTAATTCATCAACTGAATGGAGAAACAACTTGGTACAGGAGGGGTAACTATAAGGACATCTAGCTTTCATCAGGTTAATCTTTCATTAACTCAACAAAGGCCTGTACTGCTTATGTAGTACAACAGTCTTTGTGGTGCATTTCAAACTACTGCACCTTGCACTGAGAATTTTTGCAATGGGAGTTCAGTCATGTTTTACATTTTTGTGGAGGATGTCATTGACCTTGTCATTCAACAACAACAACAACAATGTACTCCTCTAAGCTCTATTCAATTTATTTCCTCTATTCTCATGTAGATTTCTCTTGCTACGATTTACGCTGGGGTTTCAAATAATTCACTGGTTTTTCTGAGTTAAATGTATTACTATCAACAAGATAATTGGCACTTTTATGCTCTCCTCACGAAATTTTGTTAAGTGTAAAAATTGACAAATATTCAATTTAAGCTTAAATTTAATCTGGAGAGACTGACGTCCACTGTGAAGTTCCTAAAGCCCTTCCATCGAACTTTTTCTATGGCCGGTCATTCTGCTATTTATGTTTTTTTTTTTTTTTTTCATATCAAAACACATGTATTTTATTACTCCCTAATAAGAAAAACTTTATTATTGGTGGTGTGAATTACCCAACAGTGTTTTAGTTGTTGTTCCAGAGGCGAACCTACATGCAAATGATAATTTATTAACTTTACGGCCGTAAAAGAATGGTACAAAACAAATTTAAAAGAACTTACATTAAAAGCTTTCAAAATGTTTATCCGTAGAATAGGAGTACTCTCGCATCCTAACCAACGTGTCTATGATCTTGTACTTATCAGCTGAGCTTCGATGTGTCTTGCTTCTCGTTGAATTGTTCTTGAATACAAACCAGCCAGCTTCCAAGTCTTTATACCGTTTTCAGGCTTTCACAAACACGAAAGATAATGTTCGAAATAAAGGAATAACAGAGGGAACTCGTCAGAACGCTTCGTCTTTATCATTCTTCATGAAGATCATTCCGCGAATCTTTTAAGTGATTCCAGTATGTACATCAAAAGCAAAGCTAATAAACTTTTCCCTCTCCGCTAATTTACATGAAAATGGAAAGGCTCTGTTGTTTTGTGTTATAAAACTGAAAAGAACTTGAGATTACTCATTGGCCGTAATGGCGGCTCAGTCGCGAGAGAATTTCGCGAGACGCCTCGCGAACACGCCTCTTAGTGACTTCCGGTTATTGAATTAGCCAATCAGATTTCGTCCAGATTCTGGACGAAGCCACAGACTCCCGTGAGACTTTGTATCAGGCCCAATTGTAGCGAGCGCCGACATAAGAGGACATAAGAGCGATGCTTCAATTGGGCCTGATCGAGGTTAATTTGTCAGTACCAGTCGACCCTTCACATAAAAAATATCTTAAATTTTTATGGAAAGGGAGACTATCAGTTCACTTGCCTTGCACAAGGACTCTCGTGTGCTCCTAGGATATTCAACAAACTTCTCAAATCTGTGCACTCGCATCTACGACGCAAGGGACATGTTCTCTAGTGGTTACTTAGAAGACTCTTTCTTAGAAAGAGATTCACATGAAGCATGCTTTTCCAATGTCCAGGACACCCTCACCCTTCTGGGAGATTTGGGTTTTTGGCCCAACCTGGATAAATCAGTTGTCCAACCAACCAATGTTCTTGAACATTTGGGATTTATTTTAAATGCCTTGGACATGCCTTAGTATTGTTAGTATTACTGATCATAACTTCAGAAAGCTCCTAGATACAGCTGACAAAATCTTACTGAATGTGCCATTGCCCCTATCAGGCTTGTAGGCCGATTAGTAGGTATTATAGTATCTTCTTCCCTGGTGTTGAGTACGCCAGATTTTTTACAGACAACTAGAAATTGAAAAATCCATTGCTTTGAAAACTTCCGGCTGGAATTTTGAAAGTGATATGACATTATCCGAGACAGCCAAGAATGACATTGTCTGTTGGATTCACCATGCCCAAACATCTAAACGCAAGATTAGTCATGGGAAAGTTACACGGGAACTTAGAACTGATGCCTCAACCCATGGGTGGGGTGCAATAAAACTTCACCTTACAGGTAAGCCTCTTTTAATTAACAATTTTGGGGTTCTTTCTGCATGTATCGGAGCACATTGTCTTTCTTTTTTATGTATTGTGATAAATGGAATTGTGTTGTTTTCTGTCTTTTGTTTTCTTTGTTATACGTCAACTGGGCTTTGTTACCTGCAGAACGAATCAATTTTCGGTGTTATTTGGCCGAAAGACTGGCATTTTGGGCTTTGCTGCCAAACGAACGGTGATATGCAGCGGAGTTCTGGAATTCTAGTAGATTTGTTGGCTGTGATGATTGCAATACACCAGTTGTTGCAGTTCATACGTTATTATGACGTTGTGACAAAACCTAAACAAGAAATAAATCATCCAAGCAAAAGGGGCATCAGATTTTGCGCAAATATGCGTGGTTAGGATGTAAAGCGTTCATCGTTCGCTGCAGAAGCGAACGCAGGCAGCCCTACAGTTAATGCGTGCAAATCGCCAGGGTGAATCTAAAACAACAGTAACGTAGTTAGCAGATTATACATTTTATGCGAAAAGGGAGACGACCAGGTCGTTACTCTGAACATGACACAAAACTCGCCAGCAACTCAGGCAATATCGCGTGGGAACTTTCCCCAAGGTGCGCAATTTGTAGAAACATTTCACAGTGCACGTTGGCTAGCGACAGCCTGATGATCACATTTTGACAAAGTTTCCCACCTGAAGATCCCGTTTGTAGACACTCAACAATACAATAGACCTTATTCGCTGGTACATTTTACATTTTGTTTTCCCAATATAATACAGATCAAGTGATGGCACTCGGAGATTTGATCCAATGTCTTGTTTATTAAAAAGAGTGCATGCAAGCATCAATATGCCTGCATGCATTGGTTTTAATGAACAAGGCAAAGGACCAAATCTCCTGAGTATCGTCATTTGATTTGTGTTGGGAAAACAAAATGTACAAGCGGATGAGGTCTATTAAACTAAATATCGGGAAAAAAAAATCAAAAGTATGTTCATTCAATACCAGATCCCCACAGTTGGGATCAAGAGAACAGTGCTTGCGTGCCAGCGAGTTTACCTTCGTACTTCGCCCGATATGAAGCCTGAATATAATAAAGCGCTATATGACCAGTAATACGAAAACGTCCATCGACCATCCAAGCCTTTGGAGTGGCCATAGGTGCGTGTATTAACAAAGGGTTCATTAACCGAATAGGCTTCTATCTAAAGAAACTCGCAGTTGTTACTCGGGCTTCGTAGGGAACGCACGAGGTTTAAAATAGCGTTCATTCTTCGTCGTGTTTCATCCACAAAGCTCACTTCCGGCGTTTCTGTGCAAGCGCATCTAAATATAGCAGTACCGATTCACAAAACAAGGCCGCCATGTTCAGATCTGTTCAGGGATGAGAAACATCAAGAACACTAAAAATGACGATTCACCTTGTGTTTTCGAGGTCTGAACAACTAATATGTTGACAGAAGTGTCAATACGATTGTTTGCAAGTTCAACAACGAGGCGAAAGGTTTCAACATGCCCAAACTGAACTCCAGATGTTTCAATCGTGCCCCTGGCTCCTACATACTAAACCGCTGTAATTTTGAGTGGTACATTTTGCTGAATAACTCAAGTACGGGATGTCACACACTCCTGAGACTTTCACAGGTAGTTTATTTACTATTTTTGTACAATATCTCAATTTCTTGACATTAGTATTTTTTGCTTGCGCGACGTGAAATCCAACTATAGAACCTTACTCTCTTTTTTACAGCAATGTGACGTATTTGCAAACAGCTTCATCCTACTGATTATTTTTTCTCCTCACATTTCACCGAGATTCTAGTAACGTTTTTGCAAAAAAAAAAAAAAAAAACCCTCTGTTCTGTAATGGTCTTTAGAGGAAGCTAGCGGACCTATATGAGGAAACCAAACAGTCAGTCAAAGCAGCCAAGTAGTGTATTAGGCACCGGTTACTCCTTTTTTTTGCTGTGGTTTCTCATTAAATTGCTGTGGAATACATTAATGTCCATGACGTAATTATAGTGGATGTATTCCTTTACACAACAGAGACAGTCGATGAATTCCTTAGGATAATAACAGTGGATGTATTCCTTTACATAACAGAGAGCGGATGAATTCCTTCGCATACTAATAGCGGATGTATTCCTTTTCAAAACAGAGAATCGCTTCGCTAGGAAAAAAGTCTAACTGTCACCAATATTTTTTCAGACATTGCTCCAACATGCAAGTCGAATCAAGCGCTAATGTTGTAACTTAGTTGAAAGCATTAAAATACAGGAACTTATTTGTTGTGTGACAACAAAACTGATCCATCTATTCGAGAAACGGCTTGGTTCTGACTGTTCTTTTATTAAGCGGTAGTTCCGTTCACACAATCAAAACACACACATGACAGAAATTTTAACCGAAAACTGCGTTCTCTTCTATCTCAATACTGAAAAACCTCTCAGCTTTGGCGATGAGAGATGTGAGAGAGAAAATAAATTCTTAGCTAACTTTTTTTCGTTTTCCGCTCCGTTAGTCACTAATTATTCAAACTGCCCTATATTTGCATACGAACTCTGCAGTAAAAAAGCCCATGGGAGAACCTTCTACCATTCAACAACGACAATAGACGGCTTAAGTTGTTTGGAACGATCAACATAAACACGCGACTAATATGAATTGCACTTTACTTGAGTGACAAACATAAACTTTATTGCCTTTTCTCAGCTAATTCAAAAATGATTCAAATACACAGAGATTTGAAATGAAAAACGTCAGTCATCCTCTTAAAATTCGTGTGGAGGAAAAATCAATAGTCTTCATCTTCGCTTGGAAGATAATGACTCCTCTTAAAAGTTTCTGAATCAAAGTGTTGCACTGCGTGACAACAAAAATGTTTTGGAACAACAAGTTTCTTGAATCATTATTAGCGAATACAGAAAGATTAAAATACACAATGATTAAAAATCAATCAAGTTTCTCTATACTGCAAAAGACTTTAAACTTTCCCTCGCCGTATATTTTCTAGTGCAACACTTTGATTCAGAAACTTTTAAGAGGAGTCATTATCTTCCAAGCGAAGATGAAGACTATTGATTTTTCCTCCACACGAATTTTTGACTGACGTTTTTTCATTTCAAATCTCTGTGTATTTGAATCATTTTTGAATTAGCTGAGAAAAGGCAATAAAGTTTATGTTTGTCACTCAAGTAAAGTGCAATTCATATTAGTCGCGTGTTTATGTTGATCGTTCCAAACAACTTAAGCCGTCTATTGTCGTTGTTGAATGGTAGAAGGTTCTCCCATGGGCTTTTTTACTGCAGAGTTCGTATGCAAATATAGGGCAGTTTGAATAATTAGTGACTAACGGAGCGGAAAACGAAAAAAAGTTAGCTAAGAATTTATTTTCTCTCTCACATCTCTCATCGCCAAAGCTGAGAGGTTTTTCAGTATTGAGATAGAAGAGAACGCAGTTTTCGGTTAAAATTTCTGTCATGTGTGTGTTTTGATTGTGTGAACGGAACTACCACTTAATAAAAGAACAGTCAGAACCAAGCCGTTTCTCGAATAGATGGATCAGTTTTGTTGTCACACAACAAATAAGTTCCTGTATTTTAATGCTTTCAACTAAGTTACAACATTAGCGCTTGATTCGACTTGCATGTTGGAGCAATGTCTGAAAAAATATTGGTGACAGTTAGACTTTTTTCCTAGCGAAGCGATTCTCTGTTTTGAAAAGGAATACATCCGCTATTAGTATGCGAAGGAATTCATCCGCTCTCTGTTATGTAAAGGAATACATCCACTGTTATTATCCTAAGGAATTCATCGACTGTCTCTGTTTTGTAAAGGAATACATCCACTATAATTACGTCATGGACATTAATGTATTCCACAGCAATTTAATGAGAAACCACAGCAAAAAAAAGGAGTAACCGGTGACTAATACACTACTCAGCCAATCATTCATTGTTTTTATGGGTCATCGTTTTCTAGGTAGTCAGTTTGCTATGCCGTCGTTTTCTAGACGTCCATAGCACAAGCAGTGTCGACTGTACTTGAAAAATGCGTTGTATTAGAGAAGGCAGTGCAACTATCTGCACGTGATGAACATGATCCAATACTACTGAGTGAAAGAAAAATATGGAAAGGAATTCAGATCTTGTTATTCTAAGTTTGTCATAATACTACAACCGTGTAGGTGAGTATCAGTGTAGTAAATAGCAATTTCTGATTGTCTTTTGAGGGAAGGCCGAGTAAAGGCCAATATGGCCTCTAGTTTAATCTTTAATTATTCTTTGTTTAAATAGCGACTCAGACAGCGACTTGGCACTGTTCGTAAATATGGAAAGAAAGACAAAGCGATGATTAAGGACACATTGTATAGTTTGGCAATAACTTTATTTTTTTAAGTTTCCTCTCGATTAACTCCAAATTGAATCTTAGCAAACTAAATAACTACAACTACACAGGTTTCCGGTTTCTTCCTGTACAAACTGGAACTTAGGCGGCGGACCCGATTAACATCAACACGGAATGGTCACCAAACAAACAAACAAACAAACAAACAAAAAAAACCCTTTTTTTTTCTTTCTTTCCATAAATAATTTTCATCTCTTATTAATCCAATTTGAAAACAATCCTGAAAAGAGTGCGCGAAAGTTGCCAACGCGACTCGCGATAACCCGAGGTGTCTCGAGTTTACCGCTCTCGTCTGTTCGGCATCTCACGGCGACCGTCGGTGTCTTATCTTTTTTTTTTTTTTAAAGGATTTGAATCAGTTCTAACATGAACAATTGATGTGAACTCTACCTCTTCAAAAATACTCAAATTTACAAAATTAACAAAATCCCTTGTGGTGGTAGTTTTCGGACTTGTAAAAATTGTTACACATTTTACGGAATCATGTTCATTGTTCACAGACGATTGAATGACGATGTGCTGTAGAAATAGAAAATGAGACAACTTAAGGTCCATTTACACAGGCGATTATTGGCGCACAACGCGATGCAATATATGTCGCGCAAAAGTTGCAACTTCAAAATCGCACGTGGAAACTAGTGGAATTTGTTGCGATACACCGCGATTTGAGATCCAACACACGAAACACGGTTTTATAAAAAAAAAATCGCAGCAAACTCAGGCTTGCATGAAGTTTCCAGCAAGTTAGAAACCCCCTGCGATATCACGGCGACAAACTGTACTAAAATTGCGCTAAATAGTACCTAGTTTACAAGTGAGATGTTGAGGTTGCAGCTTAAGCGCAACGCCTGTGTAAGAGGGCCTTAATAGTCGCTTTCATCAGACAGAGATACGACTTAGCCAAGCATTGTAGACTGTCGCTTGAGTTTACTACGGTCAAAGTTCGCGCTTTTCCGATTTGAAACTCACGGGAAGGTTTTGATTTCAACTAAATTGAAATTTTTCACAACAGGAGTTCTCTTCCTGGTATTAGTTACTTTATTAGGAAGTTGTGAAAGAATGATTTCAATGAAGCGTTTCACATCAATGGGTCGTTCTTCGGGATAGCGTTTCCACGTATTCCTCCCCGTTCCTCCTCCCAATTTTTGCTCTCATCCCAGTTTTCGCGCATCCAAAGAACGAAAAAACGCAGTTCCCTAAAACCTGAAGGAAACACCTGCGAAGCAGGTTAGCTTCTAACGGTTTAACTTATATACGACTTCCTAAACTATCGCTATTTTAAATAAGAGTTGTTTAACGCCGTTTCCTTCGTCATTGACTATTCGACTAATGGAAAATCTAAGCAACTTTTAGTTAGCCTCTGCAGTGGAGATAAATGATCGAAATCAATAAGACTTTTTTAACTCTTATTTGTTTGTTCAATTAATTCTGTAAAATTAGCCTTTTAAAAATTTGATTAAAGACATGCTAATTTGCAAACCGTTATCAAAACGTTCATCAAAGAATTAGCCTCCTACGCAGACGTCTTTGGGCTCCTCACGCGATCCTCCCCAACGAACGTCTGATAAACTGAACTGCCACTTCCGTTCGCCGGCGGTTAGCCTTTGTTTTGAAGAAACCAATAAAGAGCTGCGTAAGAATGGAAATCGACACCGCGGAGTAATTTCCAAATCCCGGGCTCAAAGTCCTACTTTCCACAAATTGGAAGGCGAACTATGATTGGCTAACCGCCGCGAACGGAAGTGGCAACTCAGTTGAGCAGACGTTCGTGGGAGGAGAAACGCGTGACGAGACCAAAAGACGTCTGCGTAGAAGGCTATCAAAGAATCAAATGTTCTCAATTACTTTCAGTGGAACTCCGTTAATACGGCTGATTAGAAAGTGTATCCATAGACGTTTCGCCGGGACAAGAAAAACTAGAAAAGTAGCCTTAATAAGGAGGTGGCCGTATAGCGGGGCTCCATTGTTCTCCCAATGAGTCGTGTGCATGTGATGTTGCTTTACTTCAGACCATTTCACGCAAGTGCAAGATTCTGAGCAGCACTTTCCCGTGTGACAGTTTATGACGCTTTCCAAATTGGTTCTAAGCTATTACTTCTGTGGACAAAATTGAGAACTGCGTCCATTCAAACGAAAGATGTTGGGCGTTACTTTCATGTTGATACTGCGGGTCGCATCTTGAAGTGCGCCTACTGAATGACAATTATTCGAATGAAAGCCGCTTTCATGGGTGATGCTGTTCATCATGGTCTACACGATGTTCAGAAGTCTGTGGATGGCAGCTTTTGATGCGACCACCCAAATGAATGCTTTTAAGCAGCCTTTCCTGAGGGGAAAGAGCCACCTCGTACAGCAGTATAGGAAACCACTGGTACTCAACTTGAATGGTCAGGCGAACACTTCAAATAGTAAAGCTGGGACCATGTTGTAAATCATAATAAACGGCACTCAAAAAAAAAAAAAAAAAAAAAAAAAAAAAAAAAATACGGCTTCCAAGCTTGAATAGTCACACTGTGGGACTTTTTCGTGAACTCCTCGATCAAAACTGGGTCATTGCTCGACTCTAGCTTGGCCTCCAGTACAAACATGCATGCTTCCTCTCTCCCACGATATTTCTTGTTCAATTCCACCTTATCATTGCTCGAGAGGCACACCGGCTGAACTTCCTACTCGCCTTGGTCTTTTGAACTCTCTTCTAACACTGGCCGGGATGGGACTGGGGAGAGGCGAGAGGGGTGGTGGCTCAGCGATACTGTCCAGCAACTTTCGTTTTGTCTGTCTCGATAGTGCACGTACATTGGTATTTGCAACGGCCAAAGCTGTTTGCACCTCACAGCTAGGCAAAAGCGCTTCTCGAGCGCTCTCGCTACCCCGATTAGAAACAACTGCTTGCGTGACCCCAGACGACTGACCTTCTTCGTCATTGAAGTTTGAACAACTTTCCTGTAATAAATTGAAATGAAAGTTAAGGATTTTAAACCAAAAGCCAGTGCACGATAAATCATCTCAGACAAGAGTGACATACTGAGGTTGGAAAAAGCGGTGACGGGAGATGTCCCTCGTTAAAAGGTATTCGCTGAAAGCCTTCTTTTTCACGAAAATGTGATTATTTTACATTTGGCACTGGAAAATTGTTTTGGAAAGAAATTTTAAAAAATCTTACTTATTCTCAATTTCCAACTGAAAACTTAAAGACTATATAACGTGTGTTCTGCTCGTCTCCTGCCTCCATAGCTAAAACTGTGAACTGGTTCCTATGATGTCCGCAAAATGAGACGATGATGTCCATATTGGTGGAAACGACGTCATAAACAATTTCTGAACTGTCAAAAACAGTCCAAGAGAAAGAAAGTTCAAAGCTGGCCCATTCCACACCCAAGCCTGCACTCAAGGAGAATTAGTTAAGCAAAGCATATCAGGATCACTCCAGAAAGTTTAGATGAAATCCATACAATTCGCCATGTAGTACTTATGAATAAGCACTAGCCCACACCACAAGGAAATCAACTTTCAAATACGCCTGAACTTCCTCTGATATTTACAGTACGTTATGTAAGCATAAGTGTAATATTATGCTCCCTGTTACTTACTTTATCTCTACGTTCTTCCGTATTCAAAGTGTCTGAAGAATCGTGTTTTTGCATCCAGTCGGCGGGAGCCGTGATTGTAGAATTTCCGTACATGCGCACCGTGTTGAGTTTTATATTGGTTGACGAAGATGATCGATGCGGGCGCAGAAAGGAGGTCAGCGTGTTTTGAATACAAGCCATGAAGAGATTCAAATCCTAAAAATAATCAAATACAGATTAGAAATGAAACACTCTTGGAACGTTTTAAATACAGTTTTGAATAAGTGAATGATCATCGCAGTTATGAATGGATGAATACGAACTAAGAAAATGACTAGCTCACAGTTGGCTTGTTAGCTCAGTTGGCAGAGCACTGCACGGGTATCGCAGAGGTCGTGGCCAGGATCGACTCCCGCAAAAGCCTGACTTTTTTTTGTTTTCAGGCCTTATTTTCACCACTGCTTAAGTAGTGTTCATAACTGCGATAATCATTCAAAGGTTCATTCTTCACTCCGCAGTTTAAATATAAGATTTTCATATATTCATTCTCAAATACAATTTTCTTGAAACAAATGACCTGAGTAACGAATCGGTTCTTTCGCGGTTACTACTGGTATCCACATGAAACTGCTGATCTCAAAAAAATCATGGTATCACAGAAAAATTAAATATTTGTTTTTCATCCCTTAACTGACAAAAGACTCGAACTTTGACAAGATAAAAGAATGTTGGCAAATAAAATAAGCCGCGTCCACAGTATCACAACTTGGCAAACCCTGACAACTGAAAACGAATTGGTGTTGCTTACGCGCAGTTTGGCAGCACATACCCGTTTAGACCAAATACGCAGAAGCATGTGCCGTGTTGTTTTGCTGCTTATGTGACACCGGACCAACTTACTTTAAAATGATGAAGATGATTGTAACTTCAAACGAGGTATATTGGACATCGTGGCTGTATCGCTACCACGGAATGAACGGAATATTCTGCTCCCGATGGCAGAATGAACGGTATCAACAGAATATGGTTTGCTCGGAATACGCAGAATATTCGTTTCTTTGGGAAACCTTTTGGCGGGAAATCGTGCGCGTCCCGCCAAGCCCGTGACGTGCACCGGAAGTCAGGTTCAGTCGCTCGGTCCAGACTATTCTGCGCGCTGTTCCCAGGTCGCTTCCGCCAAGAGTATTCCGTTTTCAGAATATGCGGGTCTTTTCTTATTTGTTTATTTATTTCTTTATTATTTATTTATCATTTATTTATTTATTACTTATTGATTATTATTTAATTATTTGTTTATTTATTGATTTATTATTGATTGATTGATTTATGGAAACCATATTCCACCCTTACTCTTATTCCTAACCCGGGAAAGGAATAAGCAAAATAGTGCGAAAGATATACGCCACAAATTTTGTAAACGGAATACTCTCGACGAAGGTGACCTGAGACCAGGAAACAGACAAGTCTGGACACAGCGAACACCGCCTCAAAACACACTGCGCATGGGTGCGAATTTATGAACTTCCGGTCTCTTTCGTGTAACTGTCTATCTATTGAAACTCTTGTGTAAACATGAGAAGAGATAGAGAAGTTTGTTCTCATGAAGAGTTCACTTATCATGTTAGCGTCTTGCACCAAAGATGCTTTCGTTTCAGTTTGCACTGATTATACTTGGAGAGCAGTACAGACATTCACCAGCGAAAAACTGCCTTTTTCCAACGATACTGCTGTTTTCAAAGTTGTTTTAATATACATATAACTCGCTGCATAGGGTTAAATTGGAAAAGGAGCTCATGAACATTCAATACATAATATTATAACAGTGATAGGAATGTAGTATTTTAATAGTAAATATCGTATTGCCTAAATATCTACCTGTGAAAATTAAGAGACATTCCAAGAGTTAACAACCAATCAATAGTCTTACTTTTTCACGATAAAAGTGAAAGCACGATGAAAGTTACAGCTTAATACATTTGAAGGCCGGTGTTGAACTAAATACGGTCGCACTAGATTTGTCCGCCAAACAACCTATATTCTGCGTATTCCGAGGTAACTGTATTCCGTCCATTCTCGGCTGCAGTCGAGAGCAGAATCAACCACTTAGCGTGAAGCTTTTCAGAAGCTCAAATTTCACTGGACCTTTAATTTATATCACGAAGCTCAGTTGTCTCAGGGCTAAAGGGCATTGTTACTGTTTTTCTCACTGGACCTTTATAGCACGAAGCTCAATTGTCTCAGAGCTAAAGGGCATTACTGCTGTTTACCTACTGTTTTCTGAGCCTTTATATCCTGTGAAATTTGTTGAGCGCTTCGTGGCGGCCCCAATGAACAAAACACTAATCTGTTCATTCTGAAAACACAAGAGGTCCCCAAAGAAAACGACTACCGCCCATTCCGAGCATTCCTTTTACGGAGTAGTCCCTACAGGAAGCTCAGTTCGTTGAGCTGAATCAGGAGACGACAACCACGTATAGGCCAATCGTGTAACTTGTTTACAGCCTCTACTAGTCCTAATCACGACGCAAGTATGCTAATAAATGCTCCGGCATTTCGAGGGCCACAGGTTTGTCAGTTGAATTTATGTAAAGTGTCACCCTTGTTAAACAAAGTCGATTGATTGATTGATTGATTGATTGATTGATTGATTGATGTGCTGACTCAAAACTCCCGCGCTTCTAATTCTTTCGCCATGTACTCGACTCATAGAGTGAACAGGCTGGACTGGCACTAACTGGGACTCACCAGCATATTCTGTTGAAGCTTGTTCAATGCTGTTCGCAGATGCAATTCACGAGGTTTAAGAGTCAGGCTTGATAACTCACTAAAAATCAGAGAAGGGAACTGCAGGCGATCATCTGGACGAACTGTCAAGTTACTACAGCAGATAAAGCTACGAGGTTTAACCAGATCCTCCACAGCGACTGCCTGTGTAAAGGAAAGGCACATAGTCTTACAACCGCACTGGCTCTGCGGACGCTCAGTCCCGCATAGCATGAAGCGACTACCCCGGGTGGCATGCATGCATGACAGGCTTCCTTCCGCGGGTGGCAATTAATATTTATCTGGAAAGGGACAGGTATTCTTAGTTAAACATCTTACTTAACGACACAATACACGAGATGCGGATAGTAGAAGCGGCAAGCAAAGGTGACCAAACTGGATTTATGAAAGGCCGATTTATTGGAGATAACATTAGACTAAATGATGGAATTATTAATTACACTGCAGAGGAAAATCTCCCAGGGCTATTACTCTTCTTAGACTTTGAGAAAGCTTTCGATCCCGTGGAATGGACCTTAATTCAAAAACACTTGGAATGTTTGGCTTTGGCTCATCAATTGTCAAATGGATCAACATGTGCTATAACAATATCGAAAGCTGTGTCTTGAATAATGGTTGGTCTTCTGATTTTTTTAAGCTGGAAAGGGGAGTTAGACAAGGCTGCCCCATTTCGCCTTACCTTTTCGTTCTTTGTGTGGAAGTTATTGCTGAAAAAATCCGGAAAACCAAAAGTATAAAAGGAATAACGATATCCCAGAACGAAGTTAAAATTAGGCAATATGCCGATGATACCTCTCTTATTCTTGACGGATCAAAAGAATCTCTCCTATCAACTTTGCAAGTCCTGGAAAATTTTAGAAAGATGTCGGGCTTAAAACTTAACAATAAGAAAACAGAAGCTCTTTGGATTGGAGCATACAAGGAAAGTGATGTAATCTTATGTCCTGAAAAGAATCTAAAATGGATTAAACATAGGGGAATAGCATTAGGGGTTTGGTTTTGCACAAATCCCAAAGAAACACTGGAGGCAAACTACGCAGACAAATTAGCTAAAATTAGCAACTGTTTGGAATGTTGGGAATTACGAAGGCTATCTTTACTAGGTAAAATTACAGTGCTCAAGAGCCTGATAGTCTCGCCAACTGGTTTATATTCTTTCGCCGTTACCAACAAATCAAAAAAGTGCTGGAGGAACTTAATTCTCGGTTTTTTAAGTTTTTATGGAGCGATAAGGGAGATAAGATCAAACGGAATATAATGATTAACGATTACTCTGAAGGTGGTCTCAAAATGATTGACTTAATATCCTTTAAGAAGGTACTGAAGTCCACTTGGGTTAAAAAATATCTTGACCCAGAAAACCACGGAAAATGGAAGTATTTATTTGAATGGCAATTACATCAATATGGAGGCCCGGCCATTTTCAGAGGCCACCTGAATAAGCAGAATATGCACAAATACATAACCACAACAGACACGTTTACCACGGAAATTCTACATTTATGGTCAGAAATAAACTACGAACGAAATGCGAATTCTCTAGACCACTTCCTTTCTTTACCTATATGGCATAATTCTCTTATACGAATAGACAATAAACCCGTTTTCTACCAACCATGGTACTCTAAAGGTATTCGAAAGGTCGCAGATTTACTAAAAGATCGAAATGCTTTTTTCTTTCCTTACATGAACTGAAAGACCGCTTCGGTGTTAAAACTAACTTTCTTACTCTACTCGGCCTACTATCTTCTCTAAATTCGTTAAGAAAAAGATGTAAAGACAACCAATGTACCGGCGTCTCTGAAAGCTTCCTTGAAAGATTCATTAAAAGCAAAAAGGCCAATAAACTAGTCTACAAAGAACTGGTTTCCATGAAGCAGGTATGGCCCACTCAGAGTCAGGAAAAATGGATTACTGATTGTAAACTCCAAAGGGACGACCTGATTGATTGGAAGGCGGTCTACTTATCACCGTTTAAATGCACTAAAGTAACATTTTACCAAGCTAATTGTTTTTCAGTTTAAACTTTTGCATCGACGGCTTGCTCTTTTCTTAAGAAAATAGGAATAAAAGAAACTGATTTGCGTACCTTCTGCAAATCTGAAGAGGAAAATTTAATTCATCTTTTCTTACCCCAGAAATAATATTGGGATTACAACCTTCTCTTTTCAACAAGAAGACCTCTTGTCGGGTTCTTATTGCCAGATATTTTATTTGGATATGCAGAACGCAGGATAAACTTCTTGAAATGGAAAATTTCAAATCATTTCAGCTTTCGCTCGCGTCCTATTAATGCGTCCAATGCCTTGTAGATTTAATTACCCCTAGTGGTATAGCGTAAATTTTTATTTTAATATTAATTAATATTGTAGGGCATCAAGAATTGTATTGATTCTGTTAGTAGGTTGAGGCTGTGTAATGTATTGTAATAACTACGTGTAGTATTAGATAGGTAAGTTATGTTTAATCGTTAGTATTGTAAACAATGTTATTTTGTTGCGTCCGTGTTCTTCAAATAAACTGAAAAATGAAACATCTCAATTATAAAAAAAAAGGCAATTGTTAAGCTGGAAAAATGGAAAGAAAAATGGAGTTTGCACGCAGTACCTTCAACCCTCCCCAGAATTTCACCGCCACCAAGTTGCTTTCCTCGTCTGAGAGATAAACGGTCTGCACACTAGAACTGAAAACAGAAGGTAATATTAACGACAAATACTTGAACGCGCGTTGAACCTGCAAGATGATACATATAGATGGCGCTGGCCATAAGCTTCTCAAATCTAACAAGAGTGATTACGATAAACTGTTTTCAATTAAAACCACGAATAACACTACATCATACTGATTTCTTTTGCACGAAAAACCAAAAGCCGATTTGATGACCGCTATTTGTCGGTCATGGTCTAATGGCTGACATCACAATCACAAGTTTATTGATTGATCCAGTTTTAAACTATTATAATTCTTCATAGCTTGTTTCTATATATGGCAACGGCTCTCAGTTTGCTGTTTCTCGCTCCCATTGTCTCGATGACTCTGGACTGGCGAAATTATGTCTCAAGATACAACACAAAACTAACATATACTTACAGTTTAGATCGTGGACTCTACCTGGTCAAAAGGCCTATTTTGAACAGTCTGATTAGACCAGATAGCTTTGAACTACAGTAAAATAATCTCTTATGGACAAATGACGCTTACGTTCCTATAATTAATGGTATAGTTTCCGCTTTTCAACGTAACAGCAAATGAGTGAAAACAAAATTCAAATCATACCTTGAACTGGAGAAGCTTGATAGGGGACTGCAGAACACAACTAACCCTACAAGATCCACCTCTGAAAACTGCTGAGACGAACTACAACGCAACTCATCAAAAGAACAGACCTGGGCAAAGGATGGAAAGTAATACTAATTAATGAAAATATGAATGATCATCGCAGAACGGGATTTCCAGCATTTTCATTGGCTCGCCGGATACAGGCTATCAGCTCATATACCTACTGTAACTGTTTTTTTTGTTTTTCAGGCTTTATTTTCACTACTGCTTAAGTAGTGTTCATAACTGCGATGATCTTTCATATCTTCATTCTTTTATCCGCAGTTCGAATATATGATTTTCATACATTCATTCTCTAAAATTAATTAACAGTTTCGATTAAGCGGTTTGACGTGGGTGTATAGCCAGCAGAGACCTACTGTGAACTAATGGAGACCGAGAAAACAGAACCTCGAACGCAAAAAGAAATGTTAAATCTGCTTGCCTCAGTAATTGGGAAAAGGGATTTTTCCTCTTCCCATGGCATAAATTACATGGTGATGGTCTATTACACTGATATCCGCAGTTATGTGGTGAAAGGATTTACACTCAAAAACCAAACTCGTCATAGAGTGAATACACGCGCTGTTGTAATGTTCACTAGATCAGCGGTCGAGTTATTCAAGGGCATGCACATTTAAGGACTCGAGAGCATATGGCGAATAGAAGTTGTTATGCTGGTGATCGACCATTAAAACAGTTTCAGTTTCTACACATACAGTCGGTTGTGTGGACATTATGCAAAGACTACGACGACGGCAACGAAAACGTTATTTCGAAATATAACTTCTCGTTTTTGTACCTCTTTCACGATTATTCAAAATTTTTTAACTTAAAAAATGCTGACGAACTGTCCAGGGACTAAATTACTATGAACGACGTCAACGTAACAAAATAGAACGAAAAAATTGCCGTTATATATGCGCTCACGTTCTCGAGAAAATATAAAAATTGGTCATTTCACGTTGTTGTTTTGCAGACGACGGCAAAGAAATGTACCAAAATGAAAAACGCACGTGCAGGCAATTGTTTTTGCTCATTAATTCTATTGTTTTGTGACGTTCTCGTTGCCGTCGTCATCCTCGTTACTTAAGCTCCCTTATATCTGGCGACGAGGATATGTCAGGCAGTGAAGAAAACACAGCACCGACAGTTCAGGTCGCAGCGCTGCAAAATTCCTCAGCAGGAACGGACCGAAGGACATCAGAATGCACGCGTTCACCGCAGACACGGACCCCGACGAAACCGGCCGTCGCTGAAAAAGATGGAAAAACGAACTCCTCACTCGTTTTAGGTATTCAGAATTTCAAATGTCCAAGATCGTGTCGATGCACTCACATTTACGGCGGCGAACAAATTCGCGAACTGATCGAATCTCTCAAGGGCGTCCCACTTGTTTCACCGTCAACTTCAGGCGAGCAAAATGAATTCGACAAAACTGTCGCCAAGTTGGACCATTCATCCCAATGGCCAACGCCGATTGTGCTTGCAGTAAACAAGACAAGATGTGTCAATTAAAGCTCAGTGTCACGTCCGGTTAAGACTTCAGGCGGGTAAATGTAGCTTCGCCGACCCTGATGATGCAACACAGCAAACGTTTTGCAAACCCTGAGCGACAAGAAACTACGCAGAGAAGCAATGGTGAAAAGGTACACTCTCCAACAGCTTTTGGAACATGCCGTTAATAAAGAGGACATTGACAGACAAGCACCGGACATGGAAAAAGGGCCGATCACCTCTGAAACAGTTCTAGTGAACAGAGCTACACGAAAGGAAACCCCAGAATTCCAAAGGTAACGGTACAAAAAGAAAGCTCCCCCCAAACAGAAGGAAGACAATGGGAACATCTGCCAATACTGCGCGGGATTTGACCATGAGGGGCCATGATATAAGTGCCCGGCATCTGGAAAAACATGCACCGCTTGCTCCAAGAAAATGCGTTGAAGAACTTTCCTAACGGAAAATCACCCGGAAATGACGGCCTTACTACTGAATTTTATAAGGAATTTTGGCCTCTTCTTGGCCAACTTCTGACTCATTTAATTATTCATTTGTATACGGAGAACTATCAAACTCCCAAAAGCAAGCTGTGATTAGACTGGTTGAAAAGAAAAACCGAGATAGAAGAGCAATCAAGAATTGGCGGCCAATCTCGTTACTAAACGTGGATACAAAAATCGCCTCCAAAGCCCTAGCCTTAAGGCTAATCAAAGTCCTCCCCCATATTATTAGTGCAGATCAATACGCGTACGTTAAAGGTAGAACTATTTTCGACGCCGTAAGAACCATTGATGATATCATGGAATTCACGAGAATCAAACAACTCCCTGGACTGTTAGTTGCGTTTGACTTTGAAAAGGCGTTTGATTCCATAAGCTGGGATTTCTTATTAAGGGCTTTAAAATCCTTTAACTTTCGCCAATCCTTTATCAACTGGGTTTCTGTCTTCTACACCAACATCTCGAGCTGTGTGACTAATAATGGTTTCTCCACCCCTTTATTTGAGATTCAAAGAGGTGTAAGGCAAGGTGATCCCCTGTCACCTTATTTGTTTATTGTGGCTCTCGAAATTCTGCTAATTACAATCCGCACTGACCCAGACATTAAAGGTATTCGTATAGATAACAGAGAAATTAAATTAGCAGCCTTTGCTGATGACCTCACTACCTTTTTGCTCGATAAAGCTTCATTAGATAATTTGTTCAACACGTTGAGACTTTTCGGTGAATGCTCGGGTTTAAAATTAAACGATGAAAAAACCGAAGCGTATTGGCTAGGCAGTTGTCATAGTTGCGAGGAATCGCTTAGCATTGAAATAGTCAATAAACCTATAAAGATTCTTGGTGTCTTTTTCACATATAACTGGCGTTTGAAACAAGAACTCAACTTCAGCGCAATCTTAGACTCGCTAAAAAAGACCTTAAACTCGTGGCAGTGGAGAAATCTCACAGTAATGGGCAAGATCCAAATCGTCAAAGCTCTTGCCTTACCTAGATTCATGTATCGTGCATCCCTGATCAGCCTTGACAAGACCATAATTAAAACAGTCAACTCTATAATGTTTAAATTTCTATGGAAAGGGAAAGATAAGATTAAACGCCTTGCGCTTATCAGTGATTACAAGGATGGAGATCTACGTATGCCTTACATTGAATCCGTAATTACCACACAACGCATAATGGCTCTCAAAAAATTTACAGAGAGCTATTTCAGCCCTTGGAAAGCTGTTCTATCCTATTTTTTAAGAGATTATGAGGGCGATTTTATTTTGCGCTGTAACTTCAATCCCTCTGATATCTCGTGCGACCACTTCCCAAGTTTTTATCGAGATTGCTTAACTGCATGGTCCACTATCAATGATAAGCGAATCTCATCCAGCAATCAGGTCTTCGATGAAATATTATGGAACAATCAGTTTCTACGCATTGATAATAAACCAGTTTTTACCAAAAAGCTCTTCGCAAAAGAAATCGTTCATGTCGGCGACATTTTATCAGATGATGGTAGGTTGTTATCATGGGACCACTTCAGAGGAGAAGGATTTAATTTTAACGACTATTTGTTACTCTTAGGCCTGTCACAGGCTCTTCCCGATTCGTGGAGAAATTTACTACATACAGACAACAACGCCAAAATTCACCTAAACCAAAGAAATACAGATTTATCTTTAAAGCTCAATGACGAGGTTGTCAGCGTATCCGCTTTAACTTCTAAGAAGTTGTATTGGTCGTTAGTTGGGCAAAAATGCGTCCTTCCTACTGCTAAACAAAAATACGAAACCTTGTTTCCCAATCACAAAATTAATTGGGATCTTATCTATTTAATCCCTTTCAAGGTAACTGTTGACGTTAAAACAAGATGTTTCCAGTTCAATCTTTTACATCGAATTATATATACTAATAAGCTTCTATGCAAAATGAATCTCACCGATTCGGATTTGTGCACTTTCTGTAAAGAAACAGCAGAATCTCTCGAGCATTTATTCTTTCACTGCAAGATTAGTCAGGATTTTTGGAATTCAGTGTTTCTTTGGCTAAACGACCTTCATTTTGGAATAGACGCATTTAATGAAATTGATATTATGCTGGGTTACACCGCTAAGTCTCCGTTTTGGACGCTACTCAATCATATCATCATCACTGGTAAGCAGATTATATAAAGTAACCGTCAAAGAAAAACGCCACCTTTATTATTCCACCTAATAGCTAAATTAAAATACATAGAACGCATCGAACAGCACATTGCCTTTGTGAATAACCGACTAGACTTCCACAGCGAAAAGTGGCAACCATTATTAGATATATTGACGTAGACGTATTTTCTATTACGATTGCATGTTACGAGAAGCCTATCAGAAGAATTAATCACATTAGTGTAACTATGTTGATTTAAGTGTACAGTAGCTGTGTGTATATTGGTAGCTGTAACTGGGTACAAAGTTATGTATCGATGTATGTAGGTATAATGTAATGTAAGTCACTCTGTGTAACGATTGTGTACATAATAAAAGTTTGTTAAAAAAAAAAAAATGTGCAAAGGAAGAACGAAAGGCACAAATAAACCAAAGGAAACCAAGCCAGCAGCGAAATCGATCCAGCCAGAACAAGACAGCTCATCAGAATCCGACTTTGCTTTTTAGTTGCAACCCGGTAGTCCCCGCTCAGGAAGCGCACCCACTGTTCATGATCTAATCAGTGGGGTAAAGGGCAAAATGGAAGAAGACACAGGCTCATCAGCGAACATTCTGGACGAGAAAAAATTCCAGAAACTCCAGGATGCACTCGAGCAAAAAATATCATTGCAACCCACTGACACAAAGCTCTATGCCTTCGCCCAGAAAGAACCAGTACCTCTTCTCGGCTCTTTGATGCAGAAATTGAAAGCAACAGTACGGGAAAGAGTGACACAGTTTCTTGTTGTCAAGGGAACCACAACGTCTCGCCCCGTCCTAAGCCTGGACACTAGTGTGGAACTAGGATTATTGCAGTTAACAAACACAACCCATACAGAGGTCAAGCCTCCAGCAATGAGCCGTGCCAGTGCCAACCAGGACCATGCTGTGACGCAGCTGACCTCAGAGTTCAAGGATGTGTTCTCTGGTTTGGGAAAACGCAAGAAAATCAAGGCAAAGCTAATCGTGGATGAAACCGTAACCCCATTGCCCATAAACCGAGAAAAATCCCCAACAATCCAGCCCGGAAAGCTGCGACGGAGGAACAGAGACTGAAGGAGCTACGACTTATTGAAACAGTGCCAGACGAACAACCCACCACCTGGTGTACCAACCCAGTGATAGCACCCAAACCACACAGCCCGGAAGCCATAAGGTTCTGCTCAGACATGATAGTGCCCAACACTGCCATTCTCCGCCCAGTAACAGAAGTCCTGACTGTAGATTACATAAAGTTCAAGCTTGAAGGCGCCACGTTTTCAGTGTTCTTGACATGAACGAGGGTTATCACCGCCAACTGGAGTTAGACGAATCTAGCAGACACCTTGGACACTTGGGACAAACTCGAGAATGAGGTACACAAGGCTGAATTACGGAACAATCTCGGCACAAGACATCTTCGATAAGGCAATGGATGACACCATAGAGGGTCTAAACGGCGTCCTTCACATCAGAGACGGCTTCATTGTGTTTGGGAGAGACATCAAGGACCATGCCAGCTCACTCAGGAACCTCTTACAACGATTCAGAGGATGCGGTCTCACGTTTTATTACACCCATTTTTAAATCACTGGTGATCCTTGCAATCTGATTGGCTCTCAACAGTACAATTTATTCCCAAAATGCACCATTTTTTACTCTAAATCACATCCTTCCTGTAACTCATCAAAATGAAAGTGAAATAATACTAACCTATCAAATTTCATGGACAAACAAATATTAATATTGAAAAAAAAAAAAAAAAACTGTGTGATTTCAAAATGAGTGTAATAAAGTGGTAATTGAACTTCGTGTCATGCAATTTTGGTCTGAAATCATACTTGTGATTTCAAATCAAACTCGCGCTGCGCGCTCGTTCGATTTTGAAATCACGCGTATGATTTCAGACCAAATTGAACTCCACTCAGTTCAATTACCATTATTAATCTCAAGTGCAAGTTCCGCCTTCTCGATCAAAACCTCATAACCTCCATATCGGTGACAGTGACCTAGTGAAGCAGAAGAGATCGAATAAGGCTAGTCCACCGTTCGAGCCAATACCGTACTACACCATCCGTGACATCAAAGGCTCTATGATCACAGCCAGCAGATCAACAGACCTGAGGGAAGTCACTCGGAATAGCTCCCATTTCAAGAAGCTTGGAAGCGCCCATCTGACCAAGCTACAGCGGAGTCTCAAAATACACTTCAGTAAGAGCCACAAGCTACAGTTTCAGTTTCTACACATACAGTCTCTTAAGTGGACATTATAGCTATAATACCTACTGCGCCAAAATCGTTCAATAATTACTCAGCAAATTTTGATGGAGATACTGCTTTACATTTTCTCCTTTCGATAGGGCACTTTATGATATACCCGCGATCCACATCTGTGGATCATCAAATGCTAGAAAGCAGTGTAAGCGTACAGTTGAACCCTACCTGGCGAGGCATGTAACTGACTCCCAACACATCTGGGTCGCTTGGTAAAAGCTCGTACCGAGTGCTCCGTGCTGCTGATAGCTGAAATTATTAAGGCAAAAGTAGTTTAAGTCTAAACTTTGAACTCGTCGCAAAGTCTGAACTTTGGTTCAAGTTGCAAAATCAGGTAAGAAACTGCCCTTAAGCAGTACCATTTCGTTTTCAAGTGTTTTGCTCAGTAGTTGTTATACTGAGAATGAATATATGAAAATAATATATTTGAAATATTCAGCTATATGATTTTCATATATTCATTCTCACATATTCATGTTTCACGGGTAAATTACGAGCCAACAAAATGGCCAGCTCCCAGTTGGTTTGTTAGCTCAGTTGGTAGAGCACTGAGGTCGTAGAGGTTGTTGGTTCGACTCCCGTACAAGCCTGATTTTCTTTCAGGATTTATTTTCACTACTGCGTAAGTAATGTTCACAACTGCGATGATCATTCACATATTCATTCTTTAATCCGTAGTTCAAATATATGATTTTTACATATTCGTTCTCACATATTCATCTTTCACGGGTATATTACGAATTAAAAGAATTTCCAGCTCCCAGATGGCTTGTTAGCTCAGTTGGTAGAGCGCTGCACCGCAGAGGTCGTGGGTTCGATTCCCGTACAAACCTGAATTTTTTTAGGCTTTATTTTCACTAATACTTAAGTAGTGTTCATAAATGCGATGATCATTCACATATTCATGCGATGATCATTCACATATTCATTGTTAAATCCGCAGTTCAAATATATGATTTTCATATATTCGTTATCACGTATTCATCATTCACGGGTATATTACGAACCAACAAAGTGACCGGCTCCCAATTGGCTTGTTAGCTCAGTTGGTAGAGCACTGCACCGGTATCGCAGAGGTCGTGGGTTCGACTCCCGTACAAAACTGATTTTCTTTCAAGAGTTATTTTCTCTACTGTTTAAGTAGTGTTCACAACTGCGATGATCATTCACCTAATCATTCTTTAATCGGCAGTTCAAATATATGATTTTTACATATTCGTTCTCACGTATTCATCTTTCACGGGTATATTACGAACCAAAAGAATTACCAGCTCCCAGTTGGCTTGTTAGCTCAGTTGGTAGAGCACTGCGCCGCAGAGGTCGTGGGTTCCATACCCGTACAAACCTGAATTTAATTTTTCAGGCTTTATTTTCACTACTACTTAAATAGTGTTCATAACTGTGATGATCACTCACGTATTCAGTTATCATACTGTAGAGACGATATGCATGTCAACATTCTCATGTCTTTTCTGACCAATTATCGTTCCAGACTCAATATCAAGGGATGAGAAACATGTACTTTATTCTGATAGGGTATGAAAATGTTTTTTCTCGAAAGAATCTCCGATCGACTAAACGGCGTTTCATGACTGAAGGCCGTCTGCGTTTGCATTTCACACCCTAGGTTGTCCCTTTTTATAGTGGACGTCGTGCTTTAAAGAGCGGGTATTACTGTAGTAAGAAGTTCTCTAAAGGTCCATTTGATTGATGGAAAAAGGAACCTCCTCGAAATTGGTGGTGGTCGTGTAAATGCAATTGTTTACACCCATGTTTATGCAGGGACCATATGACGCAAGTATATAGGGATACTCGTACCTGTAATTCAGAAGCACCTTGCCGAAACCTGATGGAAAAAAACAAATTGAAACTTGATAATCGGAGGAAAACTTTATCCTGATACCGTAAAAGCTCTATTAAGCCCCTGGGGAGGGGGGGGGGGGGGCTTATTTAATTTCAGGCCTTATTAACGGGGGGGGGGCTTATTGGAGAGGGGGGCTTAATAGAGAGGGAGGACTTATTTAAAATCTTTGAACACGCCGTTTTCGTGTTAAATAGTTTCTGTCCAAATCTCAAACAACTGTAGTAAAACTTTATTCTTTACTACCGAGCAGGAAACAGTATTGTGCGTTTTATTGTACACTTGTTTAAAAACAAACCAACTGGGCCGCATAAAGTGTATTTCGTAAGAGGGAATAGGAGGTAATAATTACAAAATCTCGTGTCCCAAAAGGGGGGGGGGGGGGGGGACTTATTACGAAACCCGACTCCCAAACGGGGGGGCTTATTAGAGATGGGGGGCTTATTAGAGAGGGGGGGCTTAAAAGAGAGGGGGGGGGGAACAATACAGCTTTTACGGTATTCCTATATTAGAGGCTTCAAATAAAGTTTCTACCTCCTTTGAATCAATGGTAGGCCTTAATTGGCCTTACTTAGTCTCTGGCATAAAGTTGGTTAAAAACTAAAAATAAATATTGGAAGCACAGCAAAAGAAGGGTACAACGGCAATAACTTAAAGGAATACAAAATAATATCACTCATCATGGTGAAATCATTGAAGGTTATAGGAAAGTACAGCTAGAAACGAACTTTATTTTCACCACACCAAGAAGACATTACCTGACACCAGCTGCCGTTAGGTGGTAAATTCTTAACCGGGATCCCTCACTCAGTAAGTGCATTACTTCCTCACTTGGTCGCCAAATGCTCAACACTGCATCTACATGATAAATGCAGGAAGAATTTCACTTTGCGTGATAAAAAAAATCACAGTACCACAAGATCATGGTGTTTGGCATCCTCAATTTCAATGGCCACACTACTGGATGGCGTCTTTCGAAGGATTCAAAACTTTTAAGCGAAAGCACCTTTTACCCTATATTATTATTCAACACATTATGACAATGTCCAAATATGGTAATCAGAGTGTTCAATTTTCATCATATGTGCTCTTAGGATTTAGCCGTAAAATCAGGAAAGCACCACAACAACCAGGTGCCTGATTTCGAGAAAGGACTTTATCACGATCAAAACTATTTGCTGCATTGTTGATTGATACTTAAATGCTCATAAGAAAGAGGAGGGAATTTTTCACAGAACCAATTTAGCCATCAGCTATCTTTTACTGTCCACTCTTAACGGCTGTATCCAAAAATTCAAAAGTGCAACTGTGCCATCTCACTATTGAGCAGGGCCACACCCGTTGGTTATCAGCAGGCTTCAGATGTGATCGAGATGAATCAACCACTTACTTTGCTTAGCTTGGCCTTTGCAGTAGTCAGTAAGTCGCACTTTCAGCAGAGGCACCAATTCCTTTGCAGCTGACTCTGTGAAGGAAAGAGTACACTGATGTAAGTTCATTGTCATTTATTTATAGGCATTATACTACTCTGCTGGGTTCCCTTTAAATCGTCAAGGTACTTAAGGACGTCCTTTTTCTTCCGGGCGATTACCTGTTACGCTCAGGTTTATCGCAAACGACATACATACATAACCGCGAGAACGCTATTTTCTTACGTTTGACGCAGAGTTTGCTGCTCCAGTGTGTGGGTGATTTCACGTTAGCCATAAACACAAGAATTATTTTGCATGGCTTCCATACACTTATCAATTCCTTTGAGACACTTGCAGTTTGCCGTCGATGGGATGATGGATCTATAAAGAAGTTAATTTACGTCTAGACCAGACGAAGGAGGAAGTAAAAACTGTTTAAAGAGAGGATAGAATAAAAAAAAAAAAAAAAAAAAAAAAAAAACCGGGGTCCATAATAAATTCAGCAAAATAGGACACTTTTCGTTGGGATCTATTTAATTCAAACTCGAGAAAAAAATAAAGATTTGAAATTTGTAATATTTGTTGGAAAATAGATACAGCGTAGTGGGTCGAGCTGGTAGACTACAACGCGCCACCTCTTGCGGTTAATATTATCCTTAAAATCGGATTAATGGACGAAAGGACCAACAAGCCAAATCATCCATTTCCAAATTAAGACGAATTGCCCATGTTCATAAAGAAGACAGGTCTACTGCAAGTCTTAAATGGTAAGTCTAAATGAATAAGCTACCTCATTCTCCTGTTCTTTCCAGATGCGTTCAAACTTCCTCTGCAATTCGGCGCATTTTCTCTCCTGTAACAAACGCCTGTAATCGTCAAGCGCACGAACCTGGCTTTCGTTAAGGTATTCCTGGACAGAAAAAAAAACAAAAACGATGATCGATCTTAGAGTAAATTATATCCTTTTAGAAAGTATTTGCGAATAATTTCCCGGCTGGCGCCGGTCAAACTTATTTTTGCTCGGACACAACCCATTTTTGGCCGGACAAACATCGATTACGTTTGCTCATCCCCCTCCCCTCCATTTAACGTGATGTTTAAACATGACACAAGTAAATTTTCAAAGCATTTATTGTACACGAGCATCGACCTCAATGCAGGAAAAGAGTAACGTACGGTACAGCTACAACGTTTGGAAAAATTAGTACACACAACTATGGCTTCAGTTGTGCGTCTTCAGTATACGGTAGAAAACGTATACCTACTAAAGTTATATGAAGTGGATGAAATTTACTGAGGCTTGCAATCTAGTTGATCCTCATAACAATACAAGTGAACTGATATGCATTTACAAAAAGAAACACAAGTAGAATCCATGTCCACAGATTCGACACAATTTGAGCGAGAAATGAATAAGCTTAAAATGTTTCACTGCTATATATCTTATTAAAAGGGGCCGGGAAAATGATACTAGCAGACAAATCTCTTTTTCATTCAAGAATACTAGAATGGCTGCCACATTTTGCTACTTTTCGTCAATTTCAAGTCTATACTCCCTGAGGAAAACATTACCTTGCGAAGTGACGGTCCGTAAATCCAACTTCTACATTTCCGGAAACAGGGAAGCGCTTTCCCTACGATGCGTGATTGAACTTTTAAAATACAATAACGGAAGAGTTTTTTTTAGACTCTCGAGGACATCATCTCACCGAAACCCAGTTTGGACATAGCGTATTTCCTCGAATAAGCGCCTAACCCCTCGGCAAAAATTAGGGAGTTTAAGAAACGAGGACGGCGACGGCAATGAAAACGTCATTTCAAAATATAACTTCTCGTTATTGTAGCAAAGTAAAGAAAATGTACCATCAATTGCTCACGTTCTCGCCAAAACCTAAAATTTGGTCATTTCACGTTGTTGTTTTGCAGAGGACGGCAAAGAAATGTACCAAAATGTAAAACGCACGTGCAGAGCGATTGTTTTTGCTCGTTAAACCTTTTGTTTTGTGACGTTCTCGTTGACGTTCCCGTCATCGTTTCTTAAACTCCCCAATTATTTAACTTGAAACTCTATTTTTTTTTCCTTGCAAGCGTAAACTGAACGACCGGACAAATTGTCCGGCCATCTAAGGATTTGGCCGGACAAAACCTATTTTTGAGCGGACATTGTCCGTTGACCGGCCGTTATTTCAAGTCCTGGCCAACCGAAAATCCAGATCGCTTAAGACACGTAGCCCACTAATATTGAGCACTCCCACCCCCTAAAATGAACGTTCAAGGAAGAAAGCAAAATGCAAAATGTGGTATTTAAAGTTTGCCTTTCATTTACCGGCAGTTTCTCCGGCTTTAATATTTATGATCAAGGACTACATGTGCATTCATTTAGTGTTTCAACTAATGTTCAACACATTTAAGGTCGACACAAGAACATGATTTACGTGGGCAAAAAGCGTTACAGAGATAGAATCGTTCAAAATCAAGTCTCTTTGACAAGCCAGCCAGATGTATCGGTACACACAAGAACATAATAGACCTTTTTAGCTTGTAGATTTTGTTTTCCCAATGAAGACCATGTGATGTTACCCTAGAGAACTGTTTCTTTGAAATTTCGCCTTATTCACGTGCATTTGTACGCATAATTTATGAAAAGACAAAGGACGAAATCCCTTGGGAAGATCGCATGGTCTACATTGGGAAACAAAATCTGCAAGCTAGAAAGGTCTATTTACGTGGACTGCATGAAAACCTTCGTTCAAAATTAAGTTTCATTGACAAGCCAGCCATGTTTCTGAGATAGGGAGCCAGTCCTTTCTCTCCCTGAGGAGGCGCTCAAGTGCGTATCACTGACCTTCACAGAATCAGGGTCAGAGGCCTGGGTCAGAGCTTCGTAAATCTCCTCTCCATCATGCAACTCCTTAAGATCACAAGAGGCAACAGAACGGCGACGAAGTCTTGCAGATCTTCTCTTTTCCAGCTCTAAAACAAAAACAAGATGAACTTCACCGTTAATCGAAGCCGAAGACAATAATCTACAGTAAAGAACGAAAAAACGACAACGAGAAGGTGAACAGATTATACAAACACAGCAGAAGGCATTGCGTTGACTTCCTGCGACGCTATAAGAAGAGAAATCCCCGCCGGAGGAAAAAAAAAAAACAAACAAACAACGAACGAATGTAGGGTACAACACTAGTTCCGCAAGTGAAAGTGACAAGCAGACACAACGGTCGCGAAGTAGAAGGATGACTTTTTGTTTGCTTAATGTAGCATGCCGAAAAAGATTTGGAAACATATGAAAAGATGGAGGAAATTGTTTCTTATTGGGTGTCTGTGACCTACTAATGACAGGGCCAAATCGAAAACACCACAGCAAAACGGTGAAGCTTGCTGTCTACCACCTGAACGCCTGGGATAGGCTAAATATTGTGCAGCATGTTACCTTTATAGGATCACCCAGCAATTTGTTGCACTGCGCTTTTGTGTGACAAGTTTCAAGGAAACGTGTAATGACTCATCCTAAATAGTTATTATCCCATTCTGTAAACGGATTTGCTATCACCAATACACCAATGGTTAACATATTAACTGATAAAATAAAAAGGAATGATTAATCTAGTGAACGATAGTAGCTCGACATATGGGTTAAACTCGCCCTGCCATAAAACAAAAGATTAATCGTATTTTTAGCAACTAGCCTGGCTGCCGGAACTCTTTTTCAAAGTCCTCTTGGATCTTGAGGAAAAGCTTCTCTCTTCGCTCTTGACGGTCAACTTCAAACCTCTTCGCTTCGCGTTCCTCAAGGCGAGAATTGCGGAAAACGTTTGTTCCGTCAGGCATCTTTTCCATCCACTATAAAAAAAATAAAATAAACCTCCTATCAATTTGGTGGATAATTCAATTGCAATCCATTTCCTTCTGCAAGCAATCAACCACAAAAGGAAGAAATTGAGGCCTCGACGAAGGACAAATCCTTTTCTCAGGTTCCGTAAAGAAAGGAGCGCTCTCACCTGCACTGGGTACTGCCTCAAAACGATGACGTCTACACAGCCTGTGAATCCTCCATCGCCAAACAAAGAAGCCAGCGGTAAAGGGAACGCGTGCGTATGGCTATGGAATCCCAGTTTAGCATCCCATCGTGCACGTCGGGTAGAGTTGGCATGAAGTCGTAGCATTAACGACGAAGGGGCCTGGTAAGGAAAAGAGGAATGAGCTATGTCAAATATTCAAACTCTTTGTTGGAGGCTGCTTGTTGGAAGCATAGCAGGAAGGAAGGGAGAAAGAGAGGAAGGAAGGGAGGGGGGGGGGAGGGGAGGGAGAGAGGAAGGGAAGAAGGAAGGAAGGAGGCCAACCAGAAAATTAGGAAAGATAGTTTAGACACATCTTCGAGCAAACTCTATTTCCTGAAATAGCCAGTACAGTATACAGGGTCGCTGGTGCAAAATAACTTCACTCATAAAATAAAATATAGACTTCTAACCGTACCTCAAGAGGCGATACAGCTTGGTCGGAACCCACCAACTCGGCTCCATGAATGCAAAGTTTCTGCCCCACATGAAGCTTCCTGTCGTTGAGCAGCCTGGTGAGAGGTTTGTCCAATAGACCTCGAATGCCGTACCAGCCATCGGTTAACTCTATCACGGCAGTCACAGGCTGGACCTTGATAGAAAAACGTTTTAAGAGTCCAAAGGTACAGTATAAAGGGGACTTAGCCCAACGACAGGCTTTCTGCAAACCCCTGAACTTCTTCAAAAATACTTTAAATTAGTTTAAGCTCTTGTCTAGTATACTGACGACTAAAAAAAATGAAATATGGTGCACAGCTAGTGAGGCATTAACCAACGACCATGTACTAACTTTTATTTTTCTTAGCGAACCAATGCAGACGCGTGCCTGTTTAAATAATAATAATAATAATAATAATAATAATAATATTCTTTATTTATATAGCGTTATTTCTACTAAGAAACCAATAACGCTTTACAATGATAATACGTATAAAATATATGATAATAATACATGAAAATAATAGATAATAGTAATACCTAAAATATACAAAAGTCTATAATATGAATAACTACTCAAGATAAATATTTACAAGAAAAATAATTCAATAATAATAAAAAGAGTTAAAATACTTCTTAAAAAGAACGTTTAAAAAGAAATGTTTTGATCTGCTTCTTAAAGGTACTTAAAGATTCAGTTTCTCTAATATTGTTAGGAAGGCTGTTCTATAACATAGGACCATTCACAGAAAAAGCTCTTCTTCCATATGTCTTAAGGTTGTACCGCGGGACAACGAGGAGTCTTTTGGAGGAAGAGCGTAAAGACCTGGTCGGTTCATATTTAGTGATCATGTCAGATATGTAGAGTGGCGCAATGCCGTGGTATGCCTTAAAAACTAGTACTAGGATCTTAAATCCAATTCTGACAACAACAAGCAACCAGCGGAGTTCTTTAAGCAGCAGCAGCAGCAGAGTTCTGTACATATTGAAGTTTTTGAACGAGGTTTTGTGGCAGACCGGATAGTAGCGAATTACAATAATCAAGTCTAGAAGTCACAAACGCATGTATAAGTATTTCAAAGTGTTGACAAGATAGAAATCTCCTTATTGTAGCTAAATGTCGAAGTTGATAAAAGGCAGTCTTGCAGACGGAGTTAACATGTTTCTTCATCAGTAGTGTCTTGTCGAACCAGACTCCAAATACAACACCAGTTGAGTAGCAAACTTTGAAGAACCCAAAGGCCTGTTAGAGAGTAGAAAAGGTTCCTTTCGGTTTGCAATTTTTTGTATATTGGCACAGGATATTCACGATGTTTTATCCACAGACAAACATTAAACAGACCTTTGAGCTATTTATTTTGAGAAGGTTGCTGTCTACCAAGGGAAGGTCAGATAAACGGCGCCAAGCGTAAGAAAACAAGGTTCCAGCAAGTAAGTGTTTGTTCTACTTTGACGTTTTACTGGTCAAGAAACCAGCAAGATTCTTCCAACCAATCGTGGCGGGTAACGAGACATTTAGTTCCCACACTACATACTTCCTTTACGAAACAACGAGGAACAACATACCTCGGTTTTCTTGGCAACAGCCTTGCTAACATTTTCGCCATCTTTATCGCTCTTTCCTTGAGTAACATCCTCGGTTTCCCTGTTTGATGGAGTAAAACTGGACACACACAGCACCATCGTCCGGCTCGAAACATCGTCACGCTCAAGAATTTTCTTTAAAGCAGACCTACGACACATTGGTAAACAAGCACAACCAGCATGGAAATGACTCCAAACCAAATGGCTCACTAAACTAGTCAATAGGGAGTTTAAGAAATGAAGACGGGAACGTCAACGAGAACGTCGCAAAACAATGGGTTTAATGAGCAAAAACAATGGCTCTGCACGTGCGTTTTACATTTTGGTACATTTCTTTGCCTTCCTCTGCAAAACAACGTGAAATGACCAAATTTTAGGTTTTGGCGAGAACGTGAGCACATGATGGCAATTTTTTCTTTCTATTTCTTGACTTTAACGCCGTTCATATAAATTTAGTTCCTGGATAGTTCGCCGAAATTTTACAAGTTGAACAAATTGCAATCATTCCAATTTGTTCAACTTGTAAAATAACAATAACGAGAAGATATATTTTGAAATGACATTTTCGTTGCCGTCGCGTCCTCGTTTCTTAAACTCCCTATTATATCCGGAAGTACTGGTGTTACGCAGAAGATGGAATGCCATTTTAAACGTGGATTTCATCCAAAATTACATTCGATTCAACTGCGTAAAGAGGCTGTGAGGAACCATGAAAAGCTGGGCTCTTTTTATTCCTTTGAACCTGTTCCCAAACCATTCCAATTGCCTTTCGTTTAGATGATGATGATGATGTATTTTTGTTGTTTCAATTTGCAAATAAATTCACCAAAAGAGGCCAGTATTTTGGTTGTATTTTTTTCTGGGGCGAGAGGGGAGGGGGGGGGGGGGGGGGGAGGACCTGAATATGTGGCTAAAGGCACGGTGTTACCCATCCTCGGAGACCCAGGGGCAGAGAGTTGGGTTGGGACGAAGATTCAGGACGAGCGAAAGTTTACAAGACGTACAGGAGAACCCCTGGGAACATTTCTTTATCGGACTAGTTCCAGAAGCCATTGAAATGCAGTTTCCTGATTGGGCGGAAATTTTCTGGCAAGGAATTTTTTTCTGCCCAATCGGCGATCAGCTTATATATCGCACACCTTTCGTGACTTCTTATACCGACGGTCAAACGTCCAATCTGCTGTCAGCCATATTTTCGATCGCTGTATCGGCACTTCGAGGAAACTTATGGTGGAAAGGGGCCCACAAAACTCAGATATTGACAAATTCAACTTCTACTCAAGCAAAAATCACTTGTAAGGAACTAGAAAAATCAAGATGAAGACCGATCGCAGGTATCGTAAACTTCATACGAAGAATTGTTGACAACTCGGCCACAATTGTTGTTGTTTGGTATGAGCTTTTGTTTTTCTCGTGTGTACTCACAGGCAGTAGGCCGCTCCTGAAACTTTTCGGGGCGATGGAATTTCTGTTGCACAGGCCAGGCAAGTTTACCGATCGGGCGAGTGAAACGCAGCCGTTGAATTTTGTTTTGCTCACAAAATCGAACCGTCCACAGCTTACAATCGACTCGAAGTCGCGTCTCAGCTCAGCCCAGCTCCATTTCGAGAGAGACCTTGAAATGGCCTGAGAAAATGCAGTTTAAAATAATTTACCCGTAGTCGTGGTTGTCTCTCCATCCACTTATATTATGACAATCATGAAAGACCAGGTTAAGTGGAAAAGAGTAGGGGACGTAGTTCCCGGTGTGGTGGTCTATCTCTCATCTGATGGTTAAATGCTCGGAAATGTTAGCTGCACAAGCTACTCTTAAATCCGAGGGTAAATAAAGTAATGTATGTATGTAAGGTCATTGGACTGGAAGGCTGCTTACGGAGGCCGAAATCACAAACCAATTTATCAAATCAAAATCAGTTTCCCAATACTCTGACATTCTCGTGCATACAGATGCCATTTTGACGTTGATGTGAGTTCAGATTATGAGCATATAGACACTTAATGTTTTCCTTACTATTGGTAGAGTTAGCATAATTTTTGAGACCTTAGCAGATTTGTGGCAGATGTTTTGCATGGTAATTGAGGTACAGTATTGACCTGATACCTTTTGAAGCATTACTGGGCTTTCATAGCTTATAAGAAGAAGACCAACAGATAACAAATGGACAATTAAATTTTAAGAATAATTTTAAATTTTATTTGTACCCCCTCTGAAACTGAGGGTGTAATTTCATCTTGGGTATACTCATTGGAAATTTCATTTAGTACAAGGTAGGCTTCTCCTGAAGTGCTGGCAGCTGGCTAAAAAGTGGCTTCTTTAAATTTGAGCCACCTGCTTTTCAATGAAAAGTTTCCAACGTTTTTTGAAGGCTGTTTAAATTCTCATAAAAAAGCCACCTTCTGTTATATTCCAGTCAACTACTCTAAAACCTTATAACAACTCTGAGGCCATAAGGCTTGTGACAAATAGTCACTACAATATCCAAACAGATTACATTGGAAACTTGGATTTAAAGTTACATCTCACTATCAAGAAAACTTCTGAACAAACAAAAAATAAATGAAATAACAATCCTTTCTAGTGTTATTTTATTGTTATTTTATTTTATTTATTATTATTTTTTTTTTGTTGTGTTTCCACTTTATCTAAAAGGGGATATCTTACTGAGAAGCTACTAAATTTTCTCGTTTGGGTGACCATGTTAACATATTTTGTAATTGTATTCAGGTGATGGGTATGGTTTGTGTGTAGTGTTCTTTAATTTGAAACCTACCTTAAAATAATTTAACTATACTATACTATATATATATATATATATATATATATATATATATATATATATATATATATATATATATATATATATATATAATTTAACTATATACTTAGCCATATCATTGTATCAGCCTAACTGTTTGACTCAGTGAACTGTATTGTTGAGAATGATTTGTCAAGAGGTGGTTATCGAGGGTCTTTCAGCAAAAGACATTTACACTATGTGAGGAACTGAAAACATGGTTCCTTAATTAACTGAAAGCATTCTCTCATGTTTTAAAAATTGTCAAGGAAAAGGGCAGTGACAGGAAGAACCCATTCCAAAATTGGTGTGGTCTCACGGGAGAAATCAAGTCCTTTCCTGGTGTACCATTGGCTTAGCAGTCACAGCAACTACAACTGTATCATGCAAAAATGGAATTTAATAATTGTTATATTATGGATACACTTGAGCGTTTATAAAGACAAGAGTGTATACAAGACACTTAACATCCTGTATCAACTTGTAAACAACTTTATCTGAAACTTTGCAACCTAAAAGTTGCAGCACAGTCAACATAATGTAAATGTTTCCGGCAAAGTTTTGCAAAAGCCCACTCTAAAACATGTTTTTCCAACTTAATTAACTTTTTAACTGAGCTCAGCACCACTGTGGTAAAAGAGTTCATGTAAAACTTGTGCAAATTACCATGCATCTTGCATGTACAGTGCAACACAATTAGCAATTAGCAATTATCAATACTGCAAGGCAATCTGCATATTTTTATGCACACCTTGGGAAGAAAAGTATATTGGCCAACAGATACCAGTCAAAAATATGAAAACCAAAACATTGCAATAGATCACAGTGGAACTGTACACTTTCTCTAAAGCCTTTTCGTGGTCTCCCTCGAAATTGAGCTGAGACGGTCAATTCAAGGTTCGATTTCGTGGGCAAAATATTAAACCGCCGAGCTGCGTGCTTCTCGCGCGATCGGCAAACTTGTCTGGCCCGTGCAACAGAAATTTCATCGCCCCGAAGAGTTTCAGGAGCGGCCCACTGCCCCTACGTAAACCAGAGAAAAAAGCCCAAACCAAACAACAATGATCCTAACCAGGGAAAGAGACCGAGTTACATGCTGTTGTTCGCGTGAAGTTTACGATGCCTGCAGTCGGTCTTCATCTTGATTTTTCTAGTTCCTTACAAGTGATTGTTGCTTGAGTTCAATTTTAATTTGTGGATTTCTGGGTTTTGTGGGTCCCTTGCCACCAAAATGTTCCTCGTAGGATAAATCTGTCGAACGAACGAGACCACTGTAACCACTAAAAATATGGTC
>JAEMWC010001359.1:0-15000 GCA_016490735.1 Pachyseris speciosa | reverse complement strand
ACAATTGTTAGGGAATTGACTGCATACACTGGCACAGAAGATTGAAGTTTGTGAATAAAGCTGCGAGGTAGGATCGGTATAGTTCGTAAAACGAATGAGTCAAACTAACCTTGGAGGAATCTCCATAATGAGTTCCTCTTGTGTTTGACGTTCCGTTAGCCACCGAAAGCCTTGGTTTCTTCGGAGATGGTTCCTTTATCTCTGACACTTCACCCTCCGAGACATCAACCGGCAAACCAGACTTACTGCTACAACGTGTCAGGGGCGATGTATCCTTAGTCGCCTGCTGTTTTCGATAAGGCGTTTTAAACTGAGGGCGTGGGCCGGAGGTTCTGCGGTTTGTAGCAGAATTAACCGGAGTGCTTGTCCGTGGAAAAGCGTGTGACTGAGACTTGAAGCAGCCGGGGCTCAGCGCTTGCAATGGTTTAAGGTAGCGATTACAGTCTGTACTTGAGGTCGAGGTTTTGATATCTGTATCATTGTATCGCCTACAGAAGGAATTTGAAATATTTCCAAATAAATCTACAACAAGCAATACTTCTGTTAATGTTTAGAATTCCTAGGCAGTCGCTCGAGCTAAATCGTGATTTTGACATTTACACAGTTTTATTTAACAATTGTTTCATGTGCTAGCGTGCGTTCATCGAGATATGAAGCACGCGGGAAGTTTGGAGAGCACGACAAGCTAGCTTCTTGAGTGCTCTCCAAACTTCCCAAGTGCTTCATATCTCAATGAACGCACAGCTGACGCATGAATCAATTGTTTTATAACATTTTCAACGCGGTAGTTTAAATATTATGTAAAGAGAAATTCCCTCTGCACGTCATCAGCGTGCACAATAGGAATATGAAGCACGCTCGCGCAATTGAATTTGACTACACGAATTCACCAGCTATGTTATAATGTTTGTTTTGCTTTGTTTTTTCGTTTTTTTTTTTTTTTTATTGTTATTCTAATAAATACCTTGATGAACCAGAGCTGCGTATGTTTTCACAACTGGAGAGTCGAGCCCGCAAAGGAATGTGAAATGACCTTGATCGCCGATCGTGCAAAACACCTGACAGGGAACAATAAAGAGAACAAATGTCAATTCACAGCACAGCAGTAGAACAAACCACCATTCAACAGCTGCGTTGCAACTGGAGTTTGAGCACTCAGAACAGACCAATGACAAGTGGTGTGAAAACGAAACACTGTGTTTAAGATTGGTAATGGCCGCAAGACTGCTGTGTTGCGGTCATTAACAGCCTCCCACGCCCTCCCCTCACGACACTGAGAGGTGCTTGGCTCTTAAGAGGACACCTAATCATAGGTGGGTGCTTAACTAAGGAAGTGCGGTACATGTAATACTTATCCTCACAAGGAGCTTTTTACAAGTACGCCAAATCAAGTTAAGACAGATGCCGAGTTGACATTAGAGCGGTTTTCAATTGAGTGTCAAAAGTAATTATGGTTTTGCTTTGGTTTTGCATTGTTTCGCTCTGTTATTGGCCAGGAAAACTCGCGCCACTTTCTCAACCAATGAGAAGCAAAACCAAAACCAATCGTGCACGCGCCCATTTTCCCGCGCTTTGCGCCGGTTACGTGTAATTTCTTGGAATTCTGATTGGTTCATTGCACTGTTTCGGTATGTTGTGATTGGCAAGAGTAATTGCTTTGGTTTTGGTTTTACGATACTCAATTGAAAAGTGCTTTAACACTTGCAAGAAGGCAAAAATAAATACAAACTTGGAACAAATACATACGGGACACTCATCAAGCAAAGGTACCAACATACGAAGAAAAAACACGATCATCGTTCGGTCTTGTCCAGTTTTCACTAGACAACGTGCAGGGAAAAAAAAGCAAGGATAACGAATGTTTGTTTATTTCTATGCTTGGTGATCCGCTTTGGACCAATCTGCTATCTCTACAAAGCAATTCTGTTCTGTGACCGATTTTTTTTCTTTTTTCTTTTTTTCACAAGTGGAGTTGGTCAGTATTAAGTTAGGGCAATTCTCCTTCCATTATGTAGAAAGCACATACCTGACGGAGTAGTTGTGCGAGGTTTCAACCCATTTCTTGTCATTGTCTGATTCGCTCTCAAGATATCCTCACTACAGTGCAACTGCAAGGCGCAATATCTCAGTAATGGACTGCATTTTTTGTTAGTTTGACAGCGTAATAAACCCACGAGGTATGTTACGAGTTACATTATAACATTGTAACAAGCTACGCCATCGTATTGGTGCGATTTACACTGAAGAAAACCCATAAACTGATAAACAGTGCAGATAAAACAGATAAGAGATAAATGGGTAAAACCGGCGGAAAGTACTGAAGTAGTTCCATACGTAAAGGTATCCAATACTTAAACAACCCGATAACAAAATGAACTGGTAAATTATTATTTAGTTTGCGATCCGTCAATTTGTCGGGCGGTGCACACGCTTGCTTAGGCCAGCAGCTGCCAACAGTTCGCAACAACATGACACACTCCACACGATGTTAAAACGTACCTTAGATGTAGCCTGTTCCAGGTGTTCAGATAGTAAACAGGGCGCGATAGGACCGGCAGAGCGAGGCGAGGAATGGAGGGGGGCTTGGGACGGGCGGCGGGAAGGAACTCCTGTAAAACTTTATTTCTTTCTTATTCTTTTTTTTTCGGCCGCACGTCCCAAGCCCCCCTCCATTGTTCGCCGCTTCATTTTCGCCTCGCTCTGCCGGTACTATCCCGCTTCGTTTATTATCTGAATGCCTGGAACATGTTACTTAGATGTTGGGTCCAACAATGTAGGACGTTAGCAACAATGTTATTTTATACATGCGTTAGTGGTTTGTTTGCTTTATCAGCCGGGTTTTTATAGTGATAACAGAATAGATTACACACTACCATTACAGTTTGATGGGCTGATGTGGTCATCCCGAGCTAGCAGAGACATTTTTGACTGAACAATCTTGTTCTGATAAAACAATATTGTTGCCTCAATCACTCTACTATTATCTACAAGGCACTTACTGGTGTCGAGTGACGCCTTGAAAACACCGGCTTGGAACCAGAAGCGACTTCTGTTGATTAGAGAGGAATGCAACAATAAGCCATGTGGTAATTATCACTTAGCGCGGTGAAGATTTTCTTTGTTAGTTTACAAATATTTCCAGAACAATGTGAAGTGTTTCATCTAACAAGGCCATTTTACACATAACGATCTTTGATACAATTTTAGTAGAAAAATGAGTGGATATTTCAAATTACTCTATCAAATAACTGCCAATATCTGATGTGAAAATAAAACAACTGCATGCAGTGTCTAATAACAGGGTTCGTACTCTTTGTTGGACTAAAAATTCAAGGACTTTTCAAGGACATTCCAGGGCACAATTCCAATTTTTCAAGCACTCCATGTAGTAAAAAAAATGCCTTTAGAATGCGATACTAGATGATCGGGTTTAAGGGATAACTGCCAGATTTGATCAAGTCTAAGTCTTTTCTAGTTCTTCCACTAAGTGGAAACAGTAAAACAGCAAATTTCAAGGTTTTTCAAGACCCAATGTACTTTTCACTGACTTTCAAGGCCTTGAATTTTGATTTTCAAATTCAAGCACTTTCAAGGAATTTCAAGGTGCGTAATAACTTGTAATAACCCTGTAATAACTTGTGGAAAAAAAGGCCGTTAGTCTAGAGTACAACTTGTTCACTATCAAGCACACTTTGTCAATATCTACCTATAGTAAAATGCTAGCTTCAGTAGATTGCATTAAGGTGATCACGAACGAATAATAATTAAGGTTTTTCAGTTCCCGAGTTTTACAAAACTGTACCTTTATAAAATAACTGACAGCAACACCGGATTTAAACATACACTAAAACTCAAAACAAACACAGCACGTATGTTTCTGATATCTTTTAAAGTGATCCGAAACAAACGTTAAACTTCGGTCCTCAAATTTGCCCAATTTGAAATCGTTAGCCAATGTAAATGGAGCTTTACGACAACACCGAACAGAAGTTTAGGTCAACATAGAAGTAAAGGGATTGATCTTGTTTTTACCTGTGCGACTTATGCCATTCTTCCTTTCCAGTGATGGATCACTGGGTCGACGCCTTTCCACTGACTTCCTCCCAGTGGCAGATCGCTCCTGCTTATCGTGTAAATACTCTGCAACCTCCATGAATGACTCATCAGCCAACAGCGCTTCAGAACTCTCGAGTATTTCACGTGACACCAATTCGTCGTGCTCCACGGAAAGGCTTGTCTCAGGCGTGTCCGTGGATTTATCCTGTGCCTCCGCAGAAACTGGTAGACCTGTTAATTCGTGGAAAGACGCGTCGGTACCTTGTTCTGTCTTAGAATTGCTTGAATGAGTGTCTGTCTCCTGTAACAATTTCCTTGCCTTGACAAGAGCTTCTTCTGATACCAATACTCTTTGGTTCCTAGCGGTGAAAAAGCCTTTAAAATTAACGTCATTATTGTCATTTGTCGCGACCGAACAACTGTTATCAGTATCTTCACTGATGGATTTTGCTTGCGCTTTTGCCTTACTCTCTCCATGTGCGCTCTTTCTTTCAGCTACAACCTTACACCCAGTATCTTCGTTTTCTGGAGAAAGTAAACTAAGTTCCCTCTCTATGCCAGCCATTGTATCTTTCGCCTTAGCGAGTGCCGACTCCGAAATTTGCACCGTTTTACCACCAGCTGTTTGAAAACCGGAGAAACCAGAACAACTTGTTATTATTGGGTCCCCTTTGTCGGCTTTGTTTTCAAGCGATTTGTCAATCTGCCTCATAATCTCCGATCCTTTGTCCAGCGACTTTTGGGACAGTTTGACGCTATGGCCACTTGCAGTTTGAAACCCTACAAAACTAGTTGCTCTTCGTGAACTAGAAGCGCTGATGTCCTTGCATTGATCAAGAGATTCGTCAATTCGTTGCATCGTTGCTCTTCCTTTTTCTAATGATTCTTTCGAGATTTTAACCCTTTGTCCTCTTCCAGTTTGAAAGCCAGGAAGATCAACTGCACTCCTTGAATAGTGGCCGTTATTGTCCTTACTCTCTTCAAGCGAATTGTCGATTTGTTGGATAATCATTGCCCCTCTTTCCAGTGATTCTTTAGACAGTTTGACGCTTTGCCCAGTTGCAGTTCTGAAGCCTGAAAAACCCGTTGTACATGGGGCATTCGATATGCTGTCCTCCTTACCTTCGTCAAGCGATTTGTCAATCTGTCGCATAATCATTGCTCTCCTTTCCAGTGATTCTTTGGACAGTTGAACACTCTGTCCGTTGGCCGTTGTAAAGCCTGAAAAACCTGTTACACTCGGAGAATTAGACAAGCTGTCCCCCTTACCCTCTTCAAGAAATTTGTCAATCTGCCGCATGATAGTTGCTCTTTTCTCGAGTGATTCTTTAGAAAGTGGAACACTTTTTCCTCTTGCGGTTTGAAAACCAGGAAATCCTATCCCAGATCGCGATTTAGATAGGCTTTCACCCTTTCTCTCTTCAAGGGATCTGTCAATCTGCTGCATTATAGCTGCTCCCTTTTCTAAAGACTCTTTACAGATTTTAACGCTCTTCCCTGCAGCTGTTTGAAAACCAGCGAAAACTGGCGGCTGTACGGTGTTTGATTCTGAAGTTTCCCTGTTTCTCTCTAGAAACTGATCCATTTGCTGCATTATTGCCGCTCTTTTTTCTAATGAATCTGAAGGGTCAACATTCTGTTCACTTGCGGTCTGAAAGCCAGACAAACCAAACATACCAGTTGTGCTTGTTTTTGTTTTCTCACAGCTGTCCTCCAGAAAGCTGTCAATCTGCCTCGTGATTGCCACTCCCTTTTCTAGCGAACGTTTCGACACTTTAACGCTTTTTCCTGCAGCAGTTTGAAAACCAGAGAACCCGGATAAACTCGCATTGCTCGATACTGTTTTGCTCTCGATCTGTTCCAACTTTTTGTCAACTTGTTCCAAGATTATGGCTCCTTTCTGCAAAGCGCTTGTGGTCAGGTCCACTCGTTTCCCTGAGGCAGTTTGAAATCCAGAAAAGCAAGACGGTTTGCTCCCGTTATCTGCTTCTGACAAAAGATGCTGAGTGGACGGGTTTGCAGCCTTAACGACCTCGCTTTTCACACGCACTGAGTTCAAACGAGAGCGGCCATCTGTTTCCTCTTCCATTTTCATTTTAGCCAGTCTAAGAAGTTCTGTCTCTGGACTGCGCTTGGAAACAGCAGTGTTCTCTGCACCGACCAAACGACACCCGGATTCAGTAGAAAGCAACGAAGAAGACTTGTTCCTGTAACAAAGGTAATCTTCCGAAGTATCATCCGAAAGTCGCTTCATTATTTCTCTGCCAGCTTTCAATGCTTCCTCGGACAAAGTCACCTTCTTTCCTCCAGCAGTTTGAAATCCAGAAAAAGAAAGAGCAACTTGTTTGGAGTCATTTTCGTTAGCAAAGTCTTCAAAACGAGTTTCAAAATCACACGAACTTGAGAAAGTTTTCCTTGAATCTTTTTGCCATTCACTAAAAACCTCGTCATCAATTTTCTTCATTGTGCTCTTAGCAGCCTCTAAAGCATCGTCAGAAATCTCGACAGTTTTCCCACCAGCCGTTCGAAACGCAACTCGCTTATTTTTACCTTGTAAATGACGCCCTCTCTTCATTTGGTTCTTGTTTGTTTTGTCCACAATTAAAGAATCTTTCACACCTATCGCTGGAGCTGTATGAATACCGTGAACACTTTCTCGGTCGGCAATCGCTGCTTCTCTGGTTGTATCTTCGTCTGGGATTCTATTCAAATCAGTACTTTCTGACTTCAAAGTCGGGACTGGTACAGAAACAGAACCAGATGTTCCCTCGTTTCTCGACGCGGCATCAAGACACCGCTCAGTTGAAAAGTTCTCCTGGTTCAAATCTTCTCGGTTATCTGTAACCGAGGAAAGATTCTGCAATTCAAAGTTCTTGATCACTTTCGAACTCTCTGAAATATCCTGCACATTTCTTTCTCTTTCTTCATTTATCGTTTCCATGGAATATCTCCTTCTCTTCTTGCAGTCATTCAACAAGTCTTCAAGCAACGAGTCATTAATGTTTTCTGCAAGTTTCGCTTCAATGCCGCCAGTGTTTTCTATACCGGAGCTCTCAATTTCGCTTGTCCTAATAGAATCAGCGCGAACGCAACTAAGTGTATTTACTTCGCAAACATTTCGTTCTGAATATTCCGGCGGTGATGAAAATTCAAATCCTTTGCTGCCCGTTGTACAAAGATCCAAATTATCAGGCCTACTCCCGCGAAATTTCTTCACCACTTCCTCCGAGGCGGTCAAATTCTTCCCAATACTTACGCGCGATACTTCATGAAAATCTAATAGAGAACCGACCTCATTGTCCGAACAGCTAATCCTACTAAATAGGTAATCATCAACTGTGTCTTTCAAGTCTTTCAAAGATCGCTCACTGTTGTTGATCTTCAGCTCCGCGTCTACTTCACGTAATGTTTTTCTCGCTTGTTTCATTGCAGCTTCTGAAACGCAAACCTGCTTACCACTGGTCGTTGAAAATCCGCTAAATGCGGGCAGCCGTCGTTCTTCAAAGTTAGGGATTTTTGTGGAGATACGTTTCACATCCGCTGCTTCGAACTCGTCCGCGGAAAAAGGAAGCGTCACATTCGAAATTGTTGTCGGTTTACATGACGAGCCGACTTCACTTGGTGCGCTGGGCACTTTTGTTTTCGGTGATTTCGATTTTTCTGCTGGACCTTCACTTAGTCCGTCATTTACACCTAACGAGCTGTCCACCATTTCCATTGTCGCCTTTGCTTTAGCCAGAGCCTCTGAAGAAACTAACACACGTTTTCCACTTGCGGTATGGAAGCCTTCGAACTCCTGGATAACATCATCGCTTTTAACCAGCCCAAATGTGCTTGAATTACTTAAATCCATAACTAGATGCTTGTCCTTCGGTTTCATTAAGTTAGAGTTGGAGCGGTGAGTGGATTCAGTCTTCATAGTCACTGAAAAAGTTGAGGAGGCTCTACAATTGACTACCTGCAAATATACACTTCCTGGTTCTTCTTCGCCTTCCCTTTTTTCATAAGATTTTTCTCTTTTCGTCACGATTTTCTCATCGAGACAAGTTTTGACATCGTCTTCCAGGCTAGTTGTCAACGGATCAATCTCTTCACCAATGTCCTGTGTTTCGTCCTTCGCGATTGTATAAGTCACATTCATTTCATGCCGTGCCATCGATAACGAGGCATCCGCATTCAAAAAATCTGAATCACAGTCTAAGGAAGATGGAGACATGATACAGTCCACTGGAAACTGACTCAGCGTGTCCATATCAAAGAGAACATCATCTTTTTCAGCAGCATTTATTTCTTTCTCACTATCACAACCGGGTTCCTGCTCATATATTTTTAATCTCTTCGCCACTGGTACTTCACCCCCATCACAAGTCATGTTAGACACCACTTTATCACCAAGATTTTTGTCGCACGCTGCAACTCCACTCTCATCTGTTACAGGCGCCTTGTCTTTCTCAAAAACACACGACTTGTTGACAGCCCAATTTTCCTCTCTGAAACGCTTCGCTTTATCTTCCTTGGAGGCTTGACTCGCGACTGGGTAAGAAAACTGTTTGGTCCCAGCAGACCGTCTCAATCCAGGAGCTTTACAGAACGATTTCCTCCTGATCAGGCCACCGCGGCCATTCACTGACCCCGGAGAGATTTCACCAGCTGGATTATTAGGGCTTCTTGGGTTGGTGTCAGATCCCTTGGTTTGATCAGTTGGGTTGCCTCTGGTAGTGATAGTTGCTTGGTACAATGTGATTGCTGTGGTAGTTCTAGTGACCTGGGTTATTTGGCTTCCAGCAGTGCTTTCTGTGACGGTGCCTTTCCTTATTGTTTTTTCACTGATACGATTAGGTGCCTCGGTTGACTGAAATCTTGCAGTCCTATACGATGTGTCCTCACGGAACGGTAATTGTGCAGTCGAACAAACAGATGAACCTGAAATGAAATAAAATGGTACTACGTTTACAGTTAAACAAAATTATGTGGAGGGTAATAAAGTAACGGTTATACTCAGTGAAAGGCACCGAAGTCCAGGATGTAACTTCATTAGAAACAATAGAGATTGAGAACTACATGCGTATTTTCTTTTTCCACTTACTTTGTTTATGAATTGAGAGCATGAAAGAAGAGGTCGCGACTTTTAGCCTGTTCGTTAAAATATGTACTTATTGACTGAGTGGGAGGGCCGGACGGATAAATATTTGGTTCTCGGTCATGGCGCAAGGACCAAGCGAAGCGAAGTCCGTACGCCATGACCTCGGGAATATATTTGGAATATATTTGAATATATTCAACTAGTGTTTTAATCATATGGCATCTTCAGACTCATTATGAGAAGATGTAGTGTTCATAGAAAAAAAGCTATGCCGGAATTTCCACAGAAAAATTATCCAATAGGTTGTTTCTATTTTCCGTCTGGTTGTAACTGAAATTAAATTACACGGTTAGACGCGACGAAATCCTTTAAAATCGTAAAAGTGTTCCAAACAGGACCGTACGGCTTCTTCCAGCTCTGCTCGAGCCGGGGTAAACGGGGCCGCACGGGTCATATGATAATTTATAGTCTTGAATCTATTTATTCAAACGATTACCAAAATCTGCTTATCAACTTCATCTGAAAGGTTTGGTGCAATACCTCAGAATTGTGATTTAAAGTCGATGCAGGCGATGCTAAGGGAAAATAATCTGTTAATGTGTCCAACAAACTTCTATTCAACAATTAGATTATGAGCTCGAGATTTCTATCGCGTGATAGCTGATGAGGGCGCAGCCCGAAACAGCTATCACGCATAGAAATCGAGAGCGAATAATCTAATTGTTTTAGTATAAATCTACAAGCCGTTCAAAAGTAAACAAGTAAATAATCTAACTCGTCCTCGCAGACGCTTCGAAAACGCAAAGAAGCAGTCGCCATTTTGTTGACAACCGCAATTAATACGGTTATTATCTTTATCAAGGAGACCCAATTAAGAAACGAAAATTATTACGGCATGAATAACTAAGTCCCACGATCTACATATAAGTATGTAACATACTGTACACAATGATACAACAGAACAGCAAATGGTGATGACAATATTGCCTAAAAGCGTTATTTGACCAATTTCTCCTGCATGTAACTATCCTTGGAGCATCATGTCACTCTTCTAAGTATGAACATGAACGAGACTGGCCTCACTTTAGCTTGAAAGGATAAATCATAATCCTAGAAAAAGCCAACGACTGAGGCGGCTATCTTGGTAATAATGCCCCTCTCCCTGGGCATGAATATGCACTAGAATCACGAGGATGAGCCAATTCCATTATTCTTTTTATCACGTGTCCCGAACTCTGAGTTCACACGGTTACGCTTTAAATACAACATTCTATAAACTGTAGAGTCCTCAACAGGTCAGCGTAGCAGGTGCGTGTATATCAAAGCCGGTTATCTCAACAAGTCGTCTCGTTGGGACGGCAGTAACTCCAGCGAAGGATATAATGCGCAGTTTAAAACAGCATAAACACGCGCAAAATAATTAAACCGATCAAAAATTAAGTGTTCAAATCAAATCAAATCAAATCAATTATTTAAGCTCGATAACGTGAGGAGTGGTTGCCCATTCTTCCGAGCCAGGGGCTCATGTATAATAAACGTTCGAGCGTTCCGGATCGAATTGGAATTTAGAAGTGATGGTTTTTGTGGAGAGGGGAAAACCGGAGTACCCGGAGAAAAACCTCTCGGAGCAGAGAAGAGAACCAACAACAGGAGGAGTGGTTGCCCATTCTCCCGAGCCAGGGGCTCATGTAATAAACGTTCGAGCGTTCCGGATCGAATTGGAATTTAGAAGTGTTGGTTTTTGTGGAGAGGGGAAAACCGGAGTACCCGGAGAAAAACCTCTCGGAGCAGAGAAGAGAACCAATAACAAACTCAACCCACTTATGACACCGAGTCCGGGAATCGAACCCGGGCCACATTGGTGGAAGGCGAGTGCTCTCACCACTACGCCAACCCTGCTCCCCCACAATCAAAAACGATTTCTTGAAACAGAAGCAAGCGAATATTAACGTTAAAAGCCGACGTTTCGGCGTCATCATGACACCATTCTCAAGGCAAAATGAATAAGTAATGCGAAGATTTGATTTCTATAGTCTCTATAAATTAACATAATAACAAAGGGTAAGGTATTCACTTGAAGAAGTTGTGACCCTTTGTTATTATGTTAATTTGTAGAGACTATAGAAATCAAATCTTCGCATTACTTATTCATTTAGCCTTGAGAATGGTGTCATGATGACGCCGAAACGTCGGCTTTTAACGTTAATATTCGCTTGCTTCTGTTTCAAAAAATTAAGTGATTAACTATTAAGATAAAGTCTAGAACTTACAAAACTGAACCTACCCAGCCCGGAAGTTCGCGTATCTCTTTCCTTCCCAGAACTTAACTTGTCCGTCTCACGCGCCATAGCGAGTTCAAAGGACCTTGATGGAGAGCCAAATGGTACATGAGAAGTGTCATGCTTGCTATCAACTTCTAAGGTGTGACAAGTAACGTCACACAAGGCTCGGACAAACGCTTTCTCGCACGATCGACTAGGTGACCCAGTTAGAACTTGTCTATCACAAAGGCTCTGGTCAAGCTCTTCAGTAATGCTTCGGTCACTTCGCACAGAGCTAAATCCAGTTGTACCTACTAGAAAGTTTGGCTTGGGAGTGGATTGTGCAAGGGCCCTAAGAGGTGTCCTGCCAGAAGGCGAAAAAACTTTGTCAGGAAAAGGCGAATGTGAAGAGTTCGGGTTAACACAGGGTTCAGAATAATCCGGCTTACTTATGTTAACTACAGGTGTGGAAGTGACGTCGTGGTCATAATTAGACCCGCCAGAAGACGGGGAAGCTACCAAAGTCTGTTCAAGTACATTTTCAGGGCCATCCTGGCATTTTGAGTCACTGTAACAAGAATACTCCAGCAAGAATTCCTCGTGAATGCTTGTGTCATCTGCTGTGGCTACTCGCTTATCTGTTTCTCCATTTGCGTTTTTTCTAGTTATTATGTCTGTCAGACTGGCTTTTTTTCCTTTCAAAAGGTCTAAAGGTCGTTGATTCGAAGTAGCATCTTCTGTGGACTGCTCTAGGGGCTCCAGAGACTGATTAGTGGAGCTACCAGAAAAGAGGACTCGGGCAATACGCTGTGGAAAAATAACTGTCTTATGAGCAATAATCAGTGGCTAACTTAAGGGAAGCGCCTCTCTTGCTTTGAAAAGAACGCCTTGAAAAGACAAAAGTTTGAAACTAAAAAACAAAACAAAACAAAACAAAACAAGTGCAAAACCCCTCAAATCCCAGTTTTTAAGGGGAGGGGGAGGATACCCTCAAAAGTCACTCTCCTACGATCCCCTTCCCCTCCGGAGTTCTTACTCATTTTTAGGGGATTCATACTCCCCCCCCCCCTTCCCCCTAGAAATGAGTGCGGTCACTAAACGTCAACGTTATATTCCTCTTGAGAGTATCAGTACAATTTATCAAGCGGCTAGCTGGTGAAAACATGTAAAGAAGTCATGAAATTGGGGACACGGCCCTTAAATAACACCAAACTAATTTTCAAAGAAAGTTGTAGCTTAAGAGTTCGGTGCAATGTAAAATGCTATCACAGTTTCATGTTAAGGACTGCAACTGCAACCCACCTTTGACGATGGTTGGCATTCTTCCTCACCAACAGTTTCCTCTGCTTCGTCGTTGTCATCAGTGTCATCATCTGTACGTACAAATCAAAACGACCGTCATTAAAAAAGTCCCAAATTTAGTACAAACAGATCTGTATATGAAGATGTGAGAGATCATCGCAGTTATGAACGCTACTTAAGCAGTAGTAAAAATAAAGCCTGGCTTTATTTTCACTACTGCTCAAGTAGTCTTCATAACTGCGATGATCACTCATATCTTCATTGTTTAATCCGCAGTTCAAATATATGATTTTCATATATTCATGCTCAGATTGTATATGTTGACAGGGCCCTTCCTAAACCGCGCTTACATTATAGAGCGGTTTTCAATTGAGTGTCGAAAGTAATTCTCGTTTTGCTTTGGTTTTGCATTGCTTCGCTCTGTAATTGGTCAGCAAAACTCGCGCCACTTTCTCAACCAATAAGAAGCAGAACCAAAACCAATCGTGACTTGCACGCCCGTATTTTCCCGCGCTTTGCGTCGGCTACATGTAATTGCTTCGTATTCTTATGGGCTCATTGCACTGCTTTCTTCTGTTGTGATTGGCCAGAGTAATTGCTTTGGTTTTGGTTTTACGACTTTCAATTGAAAAGTGCTCTAATAAAGGAAATGATAAGGAAGTTCGGCATACGTCTTTGCCTTCGCTGTTTTTGTTCGTGCCTCTTGTCTCTTACCCCTAACCTTGCACAAGGCACAATAAACACTGCTCGAGCAACTGAACAATCATTTTTTTTTATTTGGTTGAGGTAATATAAGATGAAAAGTAATGCGCGGAAGTTTAGAAAGATTGGGACAAGTCCGCCCAGCGAATACACATACTTCAGTTGTATTTCTTTCTACAATCATGGACAGTAGTAGTTGAGACCTTTTTCGTTAAACGCGCGAGTCTTCCAATCTCAAATTCTCACATTTCGACCCCCTCCCCCTTTTCAATGTTGTAAACACGTGACACTGTCCACGGAGCGTATTTCAACACTGAAAGGGAGAGAGGGCAGTCTGGCTAACGACAAAAAGAGATGTTCTTTCAATTACGGAAGGACGCTGATAGAAAACGTTTCTTTTGTCAATGATTGTAGAAACATTTGTGATCACCGACGTAGCCTAACTGATTCAATGTAAAAAGCCATCTCTGTTCAATTTGGTAAACAGCAAATCCCCCGCCAGTGTCAGTCACTTTCGAAGATAGTGACAGTCGCTAAATCCCAAATGTTCGACGAACAAAACAAGCTCGGTTAATTGTAAAGCATATCGCACGACCTTGAGAACAATTCCTAATGAATGGGTACGATATTTGTAAAGTTCTTGAAATTGCACAAGCCTTTAGGCGAGTGCAATTTGAGAACGCTCAATACTCCATTTTACAATTGCGTGCTCAGTGACCTGGCCTATGAATGGAAACGAGACTAGCGGTGACCTTGTTTTGATACAGACCTCACTGCTTTTCTCTGTAAATCATGTTGTTTCTTATGCTAACTAGTCTACATTTGCATGAGAAAGACAGAGGTTTGTATCAAAGCAAGGTCACCTCCAGCCTCGTTTCCGCTCAAAGGCCAGGTCACTGAACACTCAACTGTAAAATGGGCTATTGTTTGAGGTGGTGCTTAGCGGCGAAAGAAGGACGGCTCGTAGTCTACGATTCTTCTCATTTTTTACAAAACATCGCACTTGTAAGAATTGAAAGTCTGAAGCTAGTAATTGATACGTTGCATTGAGTGCAGGTAAAATTCAATCAGGGTGTGTCAACTTAAGTTTCAAAAATGACGATCCCTAGAAAGATCTTCATTAGTGAATGCTGCTGCGGAAGCTGTTGTTTGTTCATTTTGTTTTGAATATACCGCCCATGAGTATATACAGACTTGTGGCACTTGTTAATAATAATAATAACCTTTATTTACCCTCGGTAGTATTTATAGCACAAAGGCTAGTGGGGCCGAGCAAATACAGAAACAATACAACTAAAGTCAAATTAAAAGCAAGTCAACTCAAATCAAATGAAATCAAATCAAATCAAATCAAATGTTGGTTTTTGGGGAGAGGTGAAAACCGGAGTACCGGAGAAAACCTCTCGGAGCAGAGTAGAGAACCAACAAACTCAGCCCACTTATGACACCGAGTCCGGGAATCGAACCCGGGACACATTGGTGGAAGGCGAGCGCTCTGTTGTGGAGTACATTTTTTCCACTTCGTTTAGTTAATGTTCACAAACTCTTGCGCATTTCAGAAAATGAAAGTGAGTTTTGCTAGAAGCTGAACATCAA
>JAEMWC010001358.1:97500-183157 GCA_016490735.1 Pachyseris speciosa | reverse complement strand
AATGCTCAGGCTCAAGTACCCACATATCAATAAAACAAGCAATGAAAACGTAAAGCTTGTGGGAATGTGGCTGGAGTGACAAGGATACTTCACAAATTAATGTGATCAAGTAAGCTGAAGCCACTCTAAGGCTTTTGGTAGATTTAAGGGGTAATGCCCGTACCTTGTGGCCTTAGTGCCCTTAGAGTGGCTTCAGCTTACTTGATCACATTAATTTGCGAAGTATCCATGCAATAGATAACATTTGCGGAGGTACACATGAAGCGATCAGTGATCTTAACAGATCGCTTAGGGCCCGATATTTTGTCAGTGTTTTGAAGGAAAGGACAAGTTTTGCATTCGACAGCGCGGCATTTAAAAGTGCCAGGCTGTTCAGTTGTTTTGAATTGCGCTTCTTAAGTAGAAAGTTACCTAACCTTATGATACTGCAAAATGATCCAGAAACTGCTAGAATCTTTTCGCAACCCTACACCGCTGATTTCATTTCAAAACGCGACAAAAATGTAGGTAACTTTCTAGTTAAAAGCGCATTCAAACAAACTGAAACAGCCTGGCACTTTTAATTGCGCGCGCTCGCGATGCAAAAACTTGTCCTTTCATTCAAAACACTGACAAAATATCGGGCCCTAAGCGATCTGTTAAGATCACTGATCGCTTCACGTGTACCTCCGCAAATGTTATCTATTGCATAACCTGCACATTATGCAAAAAGTTTACATCGACGAAACAGGAAGACGACTAGGTGACCGATTCCGAGAACATCTTCGTGATGTTGAAAGATGACAAAGACGCATCCAACCTGTCGCTCGGCATTTTAATCTCCCTAACCATTCCAAGCAACACATGTCGATCTCCGGCCTTTCCCTACATCAAGGTACACGGAAAGCCGTAAAAATCTCGAGCAAAAACTGATCTTTCAAATTGGCACTCCCACGGTATCAACGAGCGCTTTTCATTCAATTAGTTTATTCCTGTTTTACACGTTACCATGTTACCACCATAGCGTAGCTCCATTTTCTGTATATAAACCATACACAACCCACAATTCCTCGATTCGCTCCGACGAAGAGCTAACGCTCGAAAACGTCAGCTAATCGAATCCCTGTTACGGTGGTCAAATTTACTCCGTTGATAAACCAGTTATCGTGGTTTCACTCCCCCACCGACGCAGCACCACAGTTTCTTTAGAAAACTAATCCCCTTTATCCTTATTGCCTTTAGTTAGCTTCTCAGGCTCTAAGGCAATTAATGTTACATTGATGTGACGGGTGCATTCTTACTAGCAAATTTGTCTGGTATATGGAATGGTCGAATATTGGGGTATTGTGGTTGGATAGTCCTCCTTACTGCTTCCTTAATTTTCCACCATCTCAAAGCATTACAACGCAACACTCAATACCAAGTTTCTCTGAAAATAAGCCTCCTTCTCTTTTAGGCTGTTCGTTCAGTTTTTCAAGAAGTTTTTGTTTGCGATTCATCCAGAAAAATAAGTTGAGGACTTGTTCGTCCGGTAATGAAACCATGATTCCACCGAATGCGCGCTGAACACTCGGCCTGACCTTTTATTGCATGCCATATAAAATACAGCCAGGTCCGATATAATTTAGGAAAGTTTTTGTACATTCGTAGGTATTGCAACCAGTCTTCCCATCCAGTACTAGGTTTATCCTGCACTGGGGTCGCGTTGGTTACGTGGGCTTAGTATAACGTAGTCATGCAAGCTTCCTCTTGGTATATTCATTGTATACCTCATGCATGTGCCAGAAAATCCAAGTGACTCGCGGATCGTCCGATGTTATACTGAAAGCATTACACAGACTATATATACAATACATAATCAATACAATACATACATATATATATATACATACATACATACATATATATATATATATATATATATATATATATATATATATATATATATTATATATATATATATATATATATATATACGGGAAAAAATGGTTTTCCATATTCCCTAAGTGCGGTCAGGATCCCTTTTTCGAGAAGAAGGCATATGCTCACAGATGCTGATTTGTTTTACAAATTATATTGGGTCATGTTAAAACGACAAACTACCAGACTAATTTGACATTAACAAAGACATTTAATCATGTCGTCAAAACAAACAAGACGATAAAGAGCAATGTACATAGCAGGGAAATAGTGGTTTGCGCAGCTTTAAGCCCGGGCCAAACAAACTGAGAGTTGTTTAGAGTCCGTTCTCATAAGAGTTACACAACAGTTTTTTTTTTTAAATCTCAGTTCACGAGGAAAAAGTCCACCTCAGCGAGGTCGATATCCCGGTTAGCTGTTGTCTACTATAAACTCTCAAAAATACTCTCGAGCGTGGACCAAACAAGGGAAAATACTCATCCACTTTGACACGAACCATTGAGGAAGCTTCAATTTTAATGACAGCTGCGGAGAATCGGTTATAGTCGCCGAGAGCACAAAGGAGTTCCAGGCACATAGAGAGCGAGGTTCTACACTTTCGGTAACTCTAATCTTCGTTTGGCTCAGGCTTTAGAAACACTTGGTTCGTATATGTGTCCTGAAACGTTTTCACAAGTTTTTGCTCTTTCGTGAATTTTATTTTCTCGTCCCCATCGATTCTCACGGCGTATCCTCCAATCTTCAATTTCAATCCCTCATTTTCTGAGATTCGTTCCACCAAGGCTGCTCAAACCATATATAGCGCATTGTGTTCTAACTGCAAGTTTGTAAATCAAAAAGTATCTTGATATACTTAAGCAATGTACAGGCGACCGTTATAGAGGAGCACACTCCACTCAATTTTTATGTTCTCATTTTGTGACACCGCGTACCTCGTTAGAACAGATACGCAAATTTTGCCACCCAGCAACACTGACCTTCGACTAAACCGACATTTGTCCAGCATGCATCTAAAAATGTTCAAGTATTTCCCTACTTGTTGGCATAAACTATTGGTTCCTTTATAAAGGACTTTACTACTCAAAAATTAGGTATACCTATAGTAAGCCAATTAACATAGCTTAACATCAATTCTGAAAATGAATCGTCTGATGAAATCATCTCAAGCAGTTATGTATTTTTCTTTTAACTAGAACTGCTTTACCAAGTTCTTTTTTTTATTGTATTTCTTCGTTTTTGCCTAGTTTATGCTTTTTATTACTTTTTTTTTGGACGGATGTGACATGATGTACATATTAGTTAACACGTTTTCACTATAAATGAACTATATACAGGTTTTTCTACATGTGGCGTTGAAGTGGATTTGTCAGTGGGGCCAAACCATTCTGGCCTTTCAATATGAAACTGAGATGTTGGTAAGAACATTACTTGAAACTTCTTTCAGAGGCTGTTTTCCGTCCTGAACTTGTCACTAGAGCCCGATAACTAAGGAAAGCAACCAGCTTCCCCCTTAGCCCCTCCCTCCCTCCCCTCCCCTCCCCTCCCCTCCCTTCCCACTTTCAGCGCTACAAGATCAAAAAAGTTCTATAATGACTATCAATTCCTAAGGCTTACATTCCTTTTCCCTGAAAACGTGAAACCGTAGTGTAGACTTCCGCCACTTTGAACCTCTTATTGTCTCGACACTCAAATCGTTCCCACTGGATACTGTTTATAGTAATTCATTCACAGCCATCTCCAGTTCCTTCCCGTCCTCGAACGAATTTTTGCCTTTGTTGAGTTTTCGCAATGGCTGAAGTCTTCTTTAGTTGCGTACAACGCATTTATAGAGCTTATCTTAAAAGTTGCTTGTTAAGAAATGTTTTTCTTCTTTGTTGAATGATGTTCCAACATTCTCGATGGGTGCCCGTGAGTAATGTGGCACTAATGTTTTAGTATCTACTAGTTACGCACCAGGAATTATGGCTTAAGCAATATTGCCTAAAGACTAACTTTAGTTAGTACATACTTAGTTGCCTACAGACTAACTTAAGTTAATACATACTTAGTTGCCTAAAGACTAACTTTAGTTAGTACATACTTAGTTCCCTACAGACTAACTTAAGTTAATACATGCTTAGTTGCCTACAGACTAACTTTAGTTAATACATACTTAGTTGCCTACAGACTAACTTAAGTTAATACATACTTAGTTGCCTACAGACTAACTTTAGTTAATATATACTTAGTTGGCTACGGACTAACTTAAGTTAATACATACTTAGTTGCCTACAGACTAACTTAAGTTAATACATACTTAGTTACCTACAGACTAAATTTAGTTAATACATACTTAGTTGGCTACGGACTAACTTAAGTTAATACATACTTAGTTGCCTACAGACTAACTTGAGTTAATACATACTTAGTTGCCTACAGACTAACTTTAGTTAATACATACTTAGTTGCTTACAGATTAACTTAAGTTAATACATACTTAGTTGCCTACAGACTAACTTTAGTTAATACATACTTAGTTGCCTACAGACTAACTTTAGTTAATACATACTTAGTTGCCTACAGACTAACTTTAGTTAATACATACTTAGTTGCCTACGGACTAACTTGAGTTAAGACATACTTAGTTGCCTACAGACTAACCTTAGTTAATACATCCTCAACCTCCGTTGATCCGTAAACATTTCGTCCGACATCGTGTTTGCTCTTAGCGACGTTGGGTGGCTGATTGGACAAACAATGAAGACGGCCAAACACCAGACAAAGTGATTCCACTGGGATTTCGACGTTATGTGGTTCATTCTGTTGCTTCTTACCGGCTGTGCACGCTTTGTTGTCAGAGGTGGCTAAACGATCGAACATTTGTTCTTAACGCGAAATGTTGGATGAAAATGTTTTAACGTAGATCAAACATGGAAAACTGTTTCAATGCAAAGTTGATAGAGGCGGTTAAATATGCTCTTCCAACACGATGCTGGATGAAAATGTTCGATCTTTTAGCCGGGTCTTTACGCCATACCCTCTCACTTCAAATTTTGGATCTAATGAAAACACATCATGTAGCATGAAATGTTACGAGTTTTAATTTCTGTGGACTTTGCGATGGCGCTCGATCCTCACAAATAAATTCCCGTAGAAAAAAAAAACATCCCGCGAAATTAAACGCCGCAAATTTAGTCGCCTCAGTCTAATAAAGAACTCTTGCCGTTTTAATGTAAACTTCTTGTAAACTTACTTGCGTTACCTTGGTGATATACATCTGACGTAAACAAGAGCTAATATCATTGGGTTTGTTTGATTTTGCCGTTGCGTCAGTCCTTTAGGGCAATAATGTATCACTTTCTAACTGATAGAAATAGAATTCACTGAAATGTCTCTAAGTAGAGCGTACCGTACTCAACAAGTAATAAAAGTTGAAAATATTAAGTTTCTTCCTTGATAATCTTCTGCTTCTTGAAGAGAAATCGCAAAAATTCAGTCGGTCATCTCGAACCGCAAAACACAAAAAGTGGCCAATCCTCAAAATATAAATCTCGCAAAATTTTCATGCTACACGGTAAACTTTGTTTTTGTCTAAACAGGTTTGGTTAAAGTGGTAAAACATCATATGAGGAAACGATACTGTTAAGAGGTGTTATTACGCAATGTAAAACACCTCCCATTCATCAAGTGTGAAGTACGAAGTCCCAGCCAGGATTGTTTGATTTGTCGCTCCACGTGGTAGAGAGTAAGCGTGGCCTAAGAGCGTGTATGAATCGGAGTTACTGTTTGCTTGATCAGCAATGTAGATGTCATACCCATGACCACCAAATGTTGGTCCATAGCTTGAGCTCCTGTAGATTGCTTTTGATGAGTCTGTCACCGTGCTTTTAAACGATGCCAGGTCTTCGCTGTTGCGCAGGGAGAAAATAAAGGCATTGGAAGTGGAACCAGGGCCACCACTTGATTCTGAATACAAAGACAATAAAAACAGAAATACAAATAAAAATACAAACATCACTGTTTTGTTCCTTTTCATGAAGTTAAGCTGAATGATGAGAATGAGATATAACAATTTTTCAAACTTAATAAAAATTCCAATTTTTAGCTGCTTTTATTTTTTCTTTATTTACTCCACATTATCATATTGTATAAGATTTCTTACAGTGACTATGAATAGAGAAGGACTGGAGAAGGGCATGATATAGTAAACTAATTATATGCCCTTTCAGCTGTTTGAATTTTGATTGAACCAAAGCCCTTTTATCGCTTAGAAAAGACAAACTGCCAGTTATACACAAGGCCCTGAGATTATGACTACCCTTAAACATAAATGAAATAAAAATTAGAAAGAACCATTAGATACATGTGCCGCCATCACAGTAAAGTTGCCTTCTTTCAGTTAGTACAATTTCGTGATAATAATTTGACTTTCCGTATAGTTGCTCAAACAGAAGTGTTGTGAAGGCCTCAGAAAAACGGGAGAGTGGGACCTGGGGTAAGAATTGGGTGGGAGGAGATATATTCAAGGCCTTCGTTCGTTCAGGGGAGCAGCGTTGGCGCAGTGGTGAGAGCACTCGCCTTCCACCAATGTGTCCCGGGTTCGATTCCCGGACTCGGCGTCATAAGTGGACTGAGTTTGTTGGTTCTCTGCTCTGCTCCGAGAGGTTTTACTACGGGTACTCCGGTTTTCCCCTCTCCTCAAAAACCAACATTTCTCCCACACGGCCCACAAGCTTGTAGCTTTAAATCTTAACCATGTATAAATAAAGTTTCTTTCTTTCTTTCGTTCTCCAATCTTGTGTTAGTACATTATAAAAATAATAATTTAACATTTATATTGCACAGTCCTCCATATGAAATATGGTCGATAGGATGCGCATATGCCTATGTGCGTATACATATTAAAAAGAGTAATTGTATTTACCCCAAGGTATGTCCGTGTATCCTCCGAATATGTATTGGCCCACTTGAATGATGGTGACAGTGTTTCTTTTTCCATCACATCTGCTGTGGAATTCACTGACTCTCCATCCGTGAGTGGAGGCGCGGAAACACAGCAGCACTTAGAATCATTCCCAACAGCGGGAGCAAGAAATTCAGCGAGGTGACTCAGGTAAACAGAATTGTTGCCTATTATAAAAGAGGCCATCGAAAAAGCTGTAATCAAAAAACAAATGGCAAATTTCAAAAAGTGAAACATTTATGTAGCGCCATGTCTAATAGATACCCAAGACGCTGTAAGTAATTACATTTCTCAGTAATTTTATTAAATTTCTCACTTAGTACGCGCGCTGTGATTGGTCAATTTTGCGGGTCGTATTCTACAGTACAGTCCGCTTGACGTTAACTAGTTTTCTTTCCCGCGCGCCGGATTAACCTCAGAGATATAACAAATATCTTACTAACTTCGTTTTCTCGGTCCGTACTGTAAGTTACGGATCCTCGTTATTAACTCACTCATGCGCGCGTGCGCATGGAATGAGTTGTTATGATGAGGGTATTTCGGCCTAAGCAAAAATCTGCGTGGACGGAAAACGGAAGTGCCAAGTCACAAAAAGGGATGCGAACAACCGCTGACCGCTGAGTTGCTGCAGTTGCCTTGTGTCCCGTTTCTTTGAGTCAGCCATTTTGTGTTCAGGAAAGGGCGGCTTGTGTATCCTGGTTTTCTACCCCATTTTGGGTAAAAATTTCTTTGTTTAGCGCGTCCATGTTACGGCAGCTGGAAGACTTCTGAACATGCTGTCATTTTTGGTGAGTAATCTTATAATATTTATAACGGCTTGCGAATTTCGGGCTTCCAACTAGAAAACAATATCGAAAGTGTGAACAAAAGGATCTCATTAAGCGTTAAACTAAAGCTTGGGATAAAGTATGTTGAGCCATTGTAATTCATGATTCTTGAATAAAGCATTTGATTGACTATGTTCTGTGTTCTTCAACACAAATAGCCCTGAAATAATTCTTAATTTTATGGGACATTTTGATATCAATCTTGTCACGGTGTCTGGCTCTATATCTTAGTAAACGTTCACATTTTAAACACTGCATGAATTACATAGGATTCAGTTGTAATTTCTGTTGGGCATTAAACCTAAACGAAGGGCTTTACGAGCTACATCCAGGAGGAGTTTTACTACATCGTTTCTAAATTGTACTCGTGTTCTCGGGGTAACAGCTTTCGTTACGGCGAGATTTCACCATAAATTAACGGGAAAAACTCGGTCCGTAACTGACAGTTCGAACCTCGATCTCGGTTAGTAAGAGGTATATATTTCTATTAAAGCAGCCAGTATATATTCGCTAAGCAGCTTGGTAGTTTGTTACATCAGACAACTTTGGGCTTTTTTTTTACCATCACACGATAAAACGTAAATTTCTCTCCTAGCTTTTATTCCTCCCAATATAATTTAATTCTTCTCCAGCTCCGGCGTCCAAAACACATTGGCATTTTGCTCATGGTTCGTCCAGGTAATATCGTGCAAACTGTGAGGTCTTTAACGCGAACAAGTTTTGATGTACGCGGGAAGTTTAGAGAGCATGAGAGAAGCGTAAGAGTTACGCCTCAGGCAACTTTAGCTTCTTGAGTGCACTATGAGTGGCACTTTGGGGTTCAACATCATGTAAGGCACCGCGAATGTTCCCGAGGCACAACATCACGTAAGGTATCACGGTTGTTCCTCACCACCTCCACAGGAAAAAAGGTAGTCAATGGAACTCGGCTTCTGACTGGCTGAAAAAATTCGATCTCTGATTGGGTAAAAATCTGGTGGGAAAATAACTGTGAATATGCTGTAGACTAATCAATTACATCAAATGAAGAATGATCCTCGCAGTTGTGAACGCAATTGCATAAATTGCGTTCACAACTGCGAGGATCATTCTTCATTTGATTTCATTTCCGCAGTTCATAGCGGAGCTCCGGCGGAGCACCATACTTATAGAAACCCGTCAACTGCTTTTCTCATGGTAAAAATGGCTAGCGGTATTGCTCGTGGGCGCGTACGACGACGACGACGACGACGACGACGACGACGGAGTCGCCCAATAATTAATAATATCCTAATAATAATCATAATAATCCAACATGGCGGCCATACTCCAGCTGATCACCTAGTTTACAGCGTATATCTTTGATATAGGGCATCCGTGTCATGGCTAATTGACACCTGTCAAAACAAGGTTTCCGCTGACCAGTATCACGTGACCACATCGCGGGCTCAAGTTAGAGCTCATCGAGGTCCGCTGTTTTTTTTAAGTTGACCGCTGATCAGGTAATGGTTTTCAATTGGATCGCAGGCTCAAGTCAAGTTAATTTAATCAAAACGAGACACCCAAGCCACAACGAGGCTTAATTTTTCGCGCGCTTTCTGCGGCTCGAGATTTCAGATTCAGTTGGTGTCTTCATTTTGAGCAAAACAACATCATCTTCGAAGTTCAGTTTCTGTCTCTTAATTCGCATAAAGACATAAAAATCAAGAACTACTTAAAAGATACTCCGGAAGGTGAATTTTCAACTGGAAAATGGAAGAGCAAAAGGTTGTTCGCAGGAAATTCTTCAATTTTTGGATCCACTTCTATGGCGCCCGGATTGTGTGGTTGAAAAACAAAATGATTTAATGCTTCAGGGCTTGTTCACTTTACCGCGACATCTTGCAGCTCACCAAGAAAGTTCTTAACAACTCACCGGCATTAATGGGAGGAACGAGTAGCTCACACTTGGTGGAAGAAGTTCTTTCTTTGAACAAACCGTTTGCTATTTTTGTAGATGCGTGTTTTTACTATAGTGGATCGATGCGTATTTTCAAGTGGTAGAAACCTCGACAACACAGATAACTTAAATAAATTGAAGCTTAGCATTTGGTTTAATCGTTGTTAATTTTGTTCAGGAAGGAAACTTGTATTTCTGTCTCGAATGGATATAAATAACAGTCTACTCGTTTTGGACACAAAGAAGTAGCTAATTGAATTGTTTGTTTGTTGTTTTACAAGCGAACGAGTGTTTTCCTCCGCTTGGCTGACTGCACATGTTTTTCGGCGTCTGTGTTTCTGCAGTGTTAAAAACTGAAAGAAACGTTTGCCCTTATGTTATTAACACGTAATCGCAATGAATCCTCGTAAAATTAAGGATTAGTATCACTTATGTTTTACGCGATGAGGGCAATTTCAGAAACTTTCTGAAAACTGGCACAAGTGATATTTACTCGGCCCCATGCGATTACCTATTCAAACTATCAGGATTGTTTTCCTTTTTCTCTTTTCTAGGACATTTAAGCTATGTCAAAACTTAACGTACTATGAAATATGTTTGTTAAGTCCCGGCTAAAAGATCAAACATTTTCTTCCATTATCGTGTTTGTCAAGCATAACGTTTGGTGGCTAAACGCAAAATAATGTTTGACCAAACACGGGACCAAGTGAGTCCAAAATAAATGATTTTTGCGTATTATTGCTGAAATTTTCGACGTTACGTGGCTCATTTGGTTGCTTTTTACCGTTTGTGCACGATTTGTTTGTTGGGGTGGCTAAACGATCAAACATTTGTTCGTAATGCGAAATTTTGGATGAACATGTTTGATTTCGATCAAACATGGAAAGCCATTTAATGCACTATTGTGAGAGGTGGCTAAACCGTCAAACATGCTCGTCCAACGATGTTGGATGAAAATATTTGATCATTCTTTGATTGCTAAATTTGTTTTTGAACAAACACGTGTCGACTGTATTGTTTTCTCGTAATGTTTTGATGTTTTTGAACCGCGGTCAATTCCCGTTGTCTGCTCTAAACATAAAATATTGGCGCAAGGAAAGCCGTGCGGTGTTCTTCAATACCAGTAAAAAAATAATAATCGTGGAGCTCCGCTTTTAGGCTTGGCTAATTCTATATATTATATGATTCATTTCATATATCATTCACATAATCAATTACAGTTCGATAGACCTTGTTCAGCAAATCACTTACTGCCACGTCAAACGAACTTCACGCATTTTACGCTGTGAAAACAGCCTTCCGACTTAAAAGTCCCCACTTTTTTTTAATAAATTATTTTGATTTGGACATTTCCCTTAGTTGTTTTGAAGAGAACCATGACGGCAAGTAAATTTGCAAAAAATTAAAAAAAAAACGATTGCTTTAGCTCATTAACCTATTACTTTGTGTCGTTGGCGTTAGGGTCGTCGTCGTTGCTTAAGGTCCCTTACGTTTTGACAACCTGAGCGGAAATCGTCATCAGAACCAAGTGAGTTATGTAACTTTCAATTGGTAGATGGTATAAATTCACTGGTCATTTACCTGGTTGGTTAGCGTTCGAGGTCGTGAGATGTTATTGGTCGTCATCGGAATAATCCGTGTTGTTATTGGCTGTGAAGGATGCAAACAGTGATTGGTGCGTTTCGATCGTCAATAACTCTTTCGTTAGGAGCAGGAAGTTTCTGGAAACGGTTCAGTGGTGTCTGTGCTAAGTGTAATTGGTAAACCAGCTAAATCAGTGCCAAGTCGATTATGTGGTTTGTATGTAAATGGCGTTCAGTGATGTCATTGTTGGTATCACCATTCTCGTCAGTCTTAAGTTCATATTTTTACTAGTTCCATTGATATAAGGTGCCTGTCAGTCCGGGCATTATTTTGATCTTGTTCACCGCTCGAAGTCAGACCATCCTTTCCTCTCAATGAAAACGTAAAGCTTGTGGGATGTGGCTGGAGTGACAAGGATACTTCACAAATTAATGTGATCAAGTAAGCTGAAGCCACTCAAAAGGCACTAAGACCACATGGTAGCGGGCATTACCCCTTAAATCTACCAAAGCAAAGATTGAGCCCAAGCATTAGCAGCCATGGACAGCTGTTTCGGCCTTGTTAGGCCTCATCAGCATGGCATAGCTAATGCTCAGGCTCAAGTACCCACATATCAATAAAACAAGCAATGAAAACGTAAAGCTTGTGGGATGTGGCTGGAGTGACAAGGATACTTCACAAATTAATGTAAGGGGTAATGCCCGCTACCATGTGGTCTTAGTGCCTTTTGAGTGGCTTCAGCTTACTTGATCACATTAATTTGTGAAGTATCCTTGTCACTCCAGCCACATCCCACAAGCTTTACGTTTTCATTGCTTGTTTTATTGATATGTGGGTACTTGAGCCTGAGCATTAGCTATGCCATGCTGATGAGGCCTAACAAGGCCGAAACAGCTGTCCATGGCTGCTAATACTTGGGCTCAATCTTTGCTTTGGTAGATTTAAGGGTAATGCCCGCTACCATGTGGTCTTAGTGCCTTTTGAGTGGCTTCAGCTTACTTGATCACATTAATTTGTGAAGTATCCTCATCCTTTCCTCTCTATTCTTAACGGTTTCAGTAACGTCAAGAAAATCTAACACGGCCTCCAAAACACCGGAAATTTATATCTATTGGAAACAAGTTTCATTTTCCAGATTTAACGATTTGAAAAACACATTTCATGCCGAACTTTATTGAAACTGGCAGGGGCAGCCATAGCCAGTTAGAGGAACTCTGCCGCCATACGGGCACCTCGCTATTACCGCCACCTTTCTTCATCATAGCCAGCCAGCCAGAAATCCCATACAACATGGCTTCCAAAATGGCCGCAAGCATGCGCAGAGCACGGACATGAGGATTTAACATGGCGGCGAAATATAAAGGAAATGAGGGGAAAGTAATATTGTTTTGCATTTTGTGGCGGAACCGGAAAAAACTCAGTATTCCACATTATCATAATAGATAGAGTCAAGTTCGAACAATGTTCAATGAATAAAAAATGAGAAAAAAAACTGGTTTTAAACTGTGCCTCTGATCGAAACAACCTCTTAAAATAGCCACACTTTCCTCTCAATGTTCCTTTAAATAGGTCTTACCTTAGACTGCTACGAGGAAACAACTGCACCGAATTGATTCCCCATCATCTTATCCAAAAGATAAGAAATAAAGCTCGCAAAAAAATCTTCTTGGCTCCAAAAACATCCCTTAACATGGTGTCTTTTCTATGTGAATAGTAGCATTTTCCAGAAATGCGAGATCAGCAGAGATGGAGCCGGCCATTACAGAGGAAAAATACACCTTCAAGAGGTTCATTTTCTTTCCACTACTGTCGCCATATTGTTTTAACGTGTTTCAGTGGTCAGTTGTATTCCAAAGTGAGTGAAATAAGAAATTCAGCATGATAAAAATGCATGAGACCCCAAATGGAAACTCGAAAAAAATCCACTGTGACTGCGTGGTTAGAGCGTCCGTCTAGATCACGGAGAGTCGTGGGTTCAAATCCCATCTGGAACTCGGATGGTTTCTCCAGTTTCCATTTGGGGTCTCATGCATTTCTATCATGTTGTATTTCTTATTTCACTCACTTTGGAGGTCTTGGATGGTTGCATCTTTGATATGTCTTAATGTGACTGCATGATGCAGTTATGAGTGTGCTAGTCATTATTTGGCTGTGTGACCGCGTGATGCGGTTCCAGGCGAAGCCCACATTTCACCCTTACTCACAATAGAGTCTCCAGTAGCTCAGTGGTTAGAGCGTACGTCTAGATCGCGTAGGGTCGTGGGTTCAAATCCCATCTGGAACTCGGATTTTTTGATAGTTTCCATTTGGGGTCTCATGCAATTCTATCAGTTGTATTCCCCATAACAAATTAGGTACTTGATATATGATGAACAGGCTGAATTTCGAAAAATAGCGGGAACCTCGAAGTAAGCATCGAAGGAAGTTAAGGAAAATATTCAAATATCTCAAGTCTGGTACGTGGTGTAAAACCAATTAAATCAATTCAAACTTGGTAAATTGATTTTGTGGATACATTTCGATCAATTATCAGCTGAGCTAAGAGCATGTAAACAACAGTAATAGCCTTCATTTGACCGTCCGCCATGTTGGATATACGCGCCAACCGTTCAATCTGCTGACTGTCTTAGATTTCTGGCTATATACCGGAGAAGCGCCGACACATTTTTACATAAGAAACTGAAAAAGTTAATGCCGTCAACTACCACATTACGAAATCCAAAAGGGTATATTTCTCTGTCAGTTCACCTCGTTACTACGGCCACTCAAATTAAATGCAAGTTAAGGAGATTCATCTGACAAATCTTAAGAAAACAAAAACGATATTCTTTAAATTAAGTTTTGGGAAGTTTGTTTAGAAAAGAATAGCAGTTTGTTGGTCTTTCTAAAACTAAGTTATGATTATCTCACTCGAAAGAGAACAGTCATAAAATTTGACCATGCACCCTAAATATGGCCAAATTCGTCTGGCCCTTTGGTAGCCGTATTAGCGGGTTCCACTGTAGAAACAAACCCAAGGTACAAACTCATTGTCAATATCCCACAATTATCTCTAACCTGTTTCACAAAGATTCCCGTAAAATCCTGGTGGACAGCTGCAGTTAAAGCCGTTTATCTTATCAGCACAAGTTCCATCGTTCAAACATGGTTTGCTCTCGCATTCGTTCACGTCTGCAACAGAACAATCACTATACTAATTAAAATCACACATGAGCTTGGCTTTACTTTTTCATTAAGGAAATTTACTCGATTCTGTTTTATTCATTAATATTTAAGACTTTATTACAGCATTTATCTATATTTCCTTGTATTAGTTATTGATTCATTACGTTGTTTTTAACCGGCGATAACTAGTAGCCAATTTAGCCAGTTACAGTGAAACGCCGCCATACTGGCACCTTGTTATTACCGCCACTGTCTTTGTCTTCTTTCGTCCTGGAGAAGCTGCTAAAAATTTCTCATGAGAAAACCTACAAAATGCGGCCAACGCCAATAGTGCGAAATCCCAACATGTATATTTTCCTATAAATTGCCGGAACACGTTCATACGACCACTCAAAATCAGAAATGTGCATTCTAAAGAAGAGACAAGTGGCAAATTTTGAGAAACCATAACAATATAAGTTAACATTCTTTCTAAATGAGGTCGGAGCTTTTCTTTGAAAAAGGATAGTATCAATAGTGGTTCATTCCTGTTCTAAAATTCAGTTGTGTTTATCTCACTTAAAAGAGACCAGCAATGAAATTTGACCCTACACACTGACTCGTCCCCAATCGTCTCTGTTGAACCGCTGCTACATGACGCGCAGGGTTTGATTGGAAGGAGGAAAGCGAGGGAGAGAGACGTCGTCTTCCTCTCCTCTCCCTTCCCATCACCCTCTGCTCCCACCGCTCTTGTTACGAAGAAGACGACTGGGGACGAGTCAGCCTTACACCATTAATGTGGCCAAATTCGACTGTCCCGTTCTTGGCCGAATTCCCGAGGTGCCAGTGTAGAAACAAACCTAAGGTTCTAATGTGCAAATTCATTGTAAATCTCCTTCAAGTATCTCTAACCTGTTTCACAACGATCCCCGACAAATCCTGGTGGACAGCTGCAGCTAAAGCCGTTTATCTTATCAACACAAGTTCCATCGTTCAAACACGGTTTGCTCTCGCATTCATTCACGTCTGCAACAGAGCAGTTACTACTAGTTAAAATCACAAATGACCTAGGTTTTACTTTTTCCCTAAAGGAAGTTCTTCATTCACTTTTTTTGATTCAGTAATATTAAAGATCAGAGCTAAAACCCAGTTAATGCGCCCAACGGACACAGTGTGAAATCCCAACGTGTACATCCCCGTATAAATTCACATCGTTATACGCTCACAAATCAATATACCCTGAAAAATCAAATCAGATGTACCAGGAGCCCATGACTAGGAGCGTCACGGCATTTTTACAGACCACTCTATTTTTAGACCATCTTTTTCAGACAAAAATGGCCTACGAGGATGGCAACTTGAACGAGACCAACACTGAACAATAGGTTTAAAGAGCGAAAACAAAGGCTCTGCACGTGCAGATACATGTGATATCATCGGGGCTTCTGTGGGAGTCTTATATTCGCGGGAAATTCAATATAAAAATAAATTGTTCTTTGAAAACGCCGTGTCAGTAATATAGGTCAGTTGTACGCTCCTAGTGATGGGCTCCTGGATGTACATTCTAAGGAGGGACAAGTGACAAACTCTTGGCAAACAATAACGACATTCTTTTTAATTAAGTTCGGAGCTTTGTTTTGAATAGGATAGTATGTATAGAAGTTTGTTCCTATTTGAGAAATTCGGTTATGTTCATCTCACTTGAAAGAGAACAGCCAAACGTTTCAGCCAAATTTTATCTAGCGGAAGAGGTATGTTACAAATCTTAAGAGAACAACACTATTTATTTTTAATTAAGTTTGGGGCGTTTGTGTTGAAAAGGAGAGCAGTTTGTTCGTCTTTCTAAAACTAAGTTATGATTATCTCACTCGAAAGAGAACAGCCATGAAATTTGACCCTGCACCCTTAATATGGCCAAATTCGTCTTGCCCGTTGGTAGCCGTATTAGCGGGATTCCACTGTACAAACAAACCCAAGGTTCTATTGTACAAACTCATTCTCAACTTCCCACAATTATCTCTAACCTGTTTCGCAACGATTCCCGACAAATCCTGGAGGGCAGCTGCAGTTAAAGGCGTTTATCTTATCAATACAAGTTCCATTATTCAAACACGGTTTGCTCTCGCATTCGTTCACGTCTGCAATAGAACAATCACTATACTAGTTAAAATCACAAATGAGCTTGGCTTTACTTTTTCATTAAGGAAATTTACTCGGTTCTGTTTCATTCATTAATATTCATACCTCTTACTAACTGAGTTCGAGGTCCGTACTGTAAGTTACGGACCGAGTTTTTTCCTGTTGATTTATGGCCCGAGCGCTTCGCGCTTGGGCCATGAACTAATGAGAAAAAACGAGGATCCGTAACTTACAGTACGGACCGAAAAAACGAGGTTAGTAAGATATTTATTATATCTCTGAGGTTAATCCGGCGCGCAGGAAAAAACTAGTTGAAGTCAAGCGGGCCGTACTGTAGAATACGGCTCGCAAAATTGACCAATCACAGCGCGCGTACTAAGTGACAGATATAATAAAAGACTTTATTACAGCATTTATCTATTTCCTTGTATTAGTTATTGATTCATTACGTTGTTTTTAACCGGCGATAACTAGTAAAATTTAGCCAGTTAGAGTGAAACGCCCCCATACTGGCACCTTGTTATTACCGCCACTGTCTTTGTCTACTTCCGTCCTGGAGAAGCTGCTAAACATTTGTTATGAGAAAACCTACATAATGCGGCCAACGCCAATAGTGCGAAATCCCAACATGTATATTCTCCTATAAATTGCCGAAAAACGTTATTACGGCCACTCAAAATCAGAAATGTGCATTCTAAAGAAGAGACAAGTGACAAATCTCGAGAAACCACATTAATATAACTTAACATTCTTTCTAAATGAGGTCGGGACTTTTCTTTTAAGAACGATAGTATGAATAGCGGTTTATTCCTCTTCTAAAATTCAATTATGTTTATCTCAGTTAAAGTGCTACTACGATCAGAAAATCACTTGTCTTTTTTCTTCAAATTTCGAAAGTGTGTTTGCTTAACACCCGACTCGCGAAATTTCAAGCTTTAATTTCAAGCAGAAGACTAATTACTCTGAGTACAACTTTTTTAATTTAACGGTCCGCCATTTCTCACGTTCTTAACTAACCGATTAGGCCTCGGAGAGCTGGATCCAGGATAAAATGACGTCATTTACTTAAAATTTGCAGTGTATGAATACAGCTTATTAAGTGTACAAAACACGAGTTTGAGAGTCTGAAAGCTCAAAATTAACGTGCTGCATACTAAATCAGCCGGTTTACAAACACTGCATTCTTACTCTTATGAGCTTTCTAGGTCATTTTGTCCTCGATCCAGTTCTCTCAAGATTTTGAAGCTAGTAATGGCTGATCATTAAATAGAAATATTTCAGTCAAAATAAAAACCTGACTTATCCAAATTAAACCTTGAAATTTCCCGAGTCGGTTGTTAAGCAAACACACTTTCGAAATTTAAAGAAAAACGAGGAGTGATTTTCTGATCGTAGTAGAGACCAGCCATGAAATTTGACCTTACACACTGACTCGTCCCCTGTCGTCTCTGTTGAGCTGCTGCCACATGACACGCAACTTTTGATGGGAAGAGGGAAAGCGAGGGAGAGAGACGTCGTCTTCCTCTCCTCTCCCTTCCCATCACCCTCTGCTCCCACCGCGCTCGTTACGAAGAAGACGACTGGGGACGAGTCAGCCTTACACCATTAATGTGGCCAAATTCGACTGTCCCGTTCTTGCCCGTATTAGCGAGATTCCACTGAGAAACAAACCTAAGGTTCTAATGTGCAAATTCATTGTAAATCTCCTTCAAGCATCTCTAACCTGTTTCACAATGATCCCCGGAAAATCCTGGAGGGCAGCTGCACTTAAAGCCGTTTCTCTTATCAACACAAGTTCCATTATTCAAACACGGTAAACTCTCGCATTCGTTCACGTCTGCAACAGAACAATCACTATACTAGTTAAAATCACAAATGAGCTTGGCTTTATTTTTCTCTAAAGAAATTTACTCGGTTCTGTTTTATTCATTAATATTTAAGACGTTATTACAGCATTTATCTATATTTCCTTGTATTAGTTAATATTCTTTCTAAATAAGGTCGGTGATTTTCTTTCAAAAAGGATAGTATGAATAGCGGTTTATTCCTGTTATAAAATTCAGTTGTGTTTATCTCACTTAAAAGAGACCAGCCATGAAATTTGACCCTACACCCTGACTCGTCCCCAGTCGTCTCTGTTGAGTCGCTGCCACATGACGCGCAGTGTTTGATGGGAAGGAGGAAAGCGAGGGAGAGAGACGTCGTCTTCCTCTCCTCTCCCTTCCCATCACCCTCTGCTCCCGCCCTATTTGCTACGAAGAAGAAGACTGGGGACGAGTCAGCCTTACACCATTTATGTGGCCAAATTGGCCGAATTACCGAGGTGCCAGTGTAGAAACAAACCTAAGGTTCTAATGTGCAAATTCATTGTGAATCTCCCTCAAGTATCTCTAACCTGTTTCACAATGATCCCCGACAATTCCTGGTGGACAGCTGCAGCTAAAGCCGTTTATCTTATCAACACAAGTTCCATCGTTCAAACACGGTTTGCTCTCGCATTCATTCACGTCTGCAACAGAGCAGTTACTACTAGTTAAAATCACAAATGAGCTTGGTTTTACTTTTTCCCGAAAAGAAGTTCTTTATTCGCTTTTTTTGATTCTGTAATATTAAAGACCAGAGCTAGAACCCTGTTAATGCGCCCAACGGCCACAGTGCGAAATCCCAACGTGTACATCCCCGTATAAATTCACCTCGCTTTACGTTCACAAATCAATATACCCTGAAAAATCAAATCAGATGTACCAGGAGCTCATGACAAGGAGCGTACAACTCCCATACTGAGCCTATGTCACGGCATTTTTACAGTCCACTCTTTTTTAGACCATCTTTTTCCGCGAAAAGAGGGCAACGAGGATGGCAACTTGAGCGAGACCAACACTGAACTATAGGTTTAAAGAGCGAAAACAAAGGCTCTGCACGTGCAGATACGTGTGATGATATCATAAGGGCTTCTGTGGGAGTCTTATATTCGCGGGAAATTCAATATAAAAATAAATTGGTCTGTGAAAACGCCGTCTCAGGAATATAGGTCAGTTGTACGCTTCTAGTGATGTTCTCCTGGATGTACATTCTAAGGAGGGACAAGTAACAAACTCTTGGCAAACAATAACGACATTCTTTTTAATTAAAGTCGGAGCTTTGTTTTGAATAGGATAGTATGTATAGCAGCTTGTTCCTATTTGTGAAATTCAGTTACGTTCATCTCACTTGAAAGAGAACAGCCAAACTTTTCAGCCAATTTTTTCTGGCGTAAGAGGTATGTTACAAATCTTAAGAAAAAAACACTATTAGTTTTAATTAAGTTTTGGGCGTTTATTTTGAAAGGAGAGCAGGGGTTTGTTCGCCTTTCTAAAACTAAGTTATGATTATATCACTCGAAAAAGAACAGCAATGAAATTTGGCCCTGCACCCTTAATATGGTCAAATTCGTCAGGCCCGTTGGAAGCCGTATTGGCGGGATTTCACTAGAGAAACAAACAAAAGGTTCTATTATTATATACAATTACATTGTCAACGTCCCACAATTATCTCTAACCTGTTTCGCAACGATTCCCGACAAATCCTGGAGGGCAGCTGCAGTTAAAGCCGTTTATCTTATCAGCACAAGTTCCATTGTTCAAACACGGTTTGCTCTCGCATTCGTTCACGTCTGCAACAGAACAATCACTATACTAGTTAAAATCACAAATGAGCTTGGCTTTACTTTTTCATTAAGTAAATTTACTCGGTTCTGTTTTATTTATTAATATTTAAGACTTCGTTACAGCATTTATCTATTTCCTTGTATTAGTTATTGATTCATTACGTGGTTTTTAACCGGCGATAACTAGTAGCCAATTTAGCCAGTTACAGTGAAACGCAGCCCTACTGGCACCTTCTTATTACCGCCACTTTTTTTGTCTTCTTTCGTCCTGGAGAAGCGTCCTGGCATTTCTCATGAGAAAAACTACATGATGCGGCCAATGCCAATAGTGCGAAATCCCAACATGTATATTCTCCTATAAATTGTCGGAACACGTTCATACGGCCACTCAAAATCAGAAATGTGCATTCTAAAGAAGAGAAAAGTGGCAAATCTCGAGAAACCATTTCAATATAAGTTAACATTCTTTCTAAATGAGGTCGGGGCTTTTCTTTTAAGAACGATAGTATGAATAGCGGTTTATTCCTCTTCTAAAATTCAGTTATGTTTATCTCAGTTAAAGTGCTACTACGATCCGAAAATCACTTGTCTTTTTTCTTCAAATTTCGAAAGTGTGTTTGCTTAACACCCGACCCGCGAAATTTCAAGCTGTAATTTCAAGGAGAAGACTGTTTACTTTGAGCACAACGTTTTTAATTTATCGGTCCGCCATTTCTCACGGTCATAACTAACCGATTAGGCCTCGGAGAGCTGGGTCCAGGATAAAATGACGTCATTTACTTCAAATTGCAGTGTGTGAATGCAGCTTATTAAGTGTGCAAAACACGAGTTTGAGAGTCTGAAAGCTCAAAATTAACGTGCTGCATACTAAATCAGGCGGGTTTACACATACTGCATTCTTACTCCTGTGAGCTTTCTAGGTCATTTTGTCCTCGATCCAGTTCTCTCAAGATTTTGAAGCTAGTAATGGCTGATCACTAAATAGAAATATTTCAGTCAAAATAAAAATCTGACTTATCCAAATTAAAGCTTGAAATTTCGCGAGTCGGTTGTTGAGGAAACACACTCTCGAAATTTCAACAACAACGACGAGTGATTTTCTTATCGTAGTAGCACTTTAAAAGGGACCAGCCATGAAATTTGACCTTACACCATCACTCGTCCCCTGTCGTTTCTGTTCAGCTGCTGCCACATGACGCGTAGCGTTTGATTGGAAGGAGGAAAACGAAGGAGAGATAAGTCGTCTTCCTCTCCTCTCCCTTCCCATCATCCCCTGCTCCCACCGCGCTCGTTACGAAGAAAACGACTGGGGACGAGTCAGCCTTACACCATTAATGTGGCTAAATTCGACTGTCCCGTTCTTGCCCGTATTAGCGAGATTCCACTGAGAAACAAACCTAAGGTTCTAATGTGCAAATTCATTGTAAATCTCCTTCAAGCATCTCTAACCTGTTTCACAATGATCCCCGGAAAATCCTGGAGGGCAGCTGCACTTAAAGCCGTTTCTCTTATCAACACAAGTTCCATCGTTCAAACACGGTTTGCTCTCGCATTCGTTCACGTCTGCAATAGAACAATCACTATACTAGTTAAAGTCCTAAATGACCTAGGTTTTACTTTTCCCGTAAATTAAGGAAGTTCTTTATTCACTTTTTTTTTATTCTGTAATATTAAAGACCAGGGCTGAGTTGCTCGAAGCATGTTTAGCACTAACCATTGGTTAAGATGTATTAAAACCTATAGGTTGTCATGGTATTTAACCCCGGTTAGCGCTAACCATGCTTCGAGCAACTGGGCCCAGAGCTACAACCCAGTTAATGCGCCCAACGGCCACAGTGCGAAATCCCAACGTGTACATCCTCGTATAAATTCACCTCGTTATCCGCTCACAAATCAATATACGCTGAGAAATCAAATCAGATGTACATTCTATGGAGGGACAAGTGACAAACTCTTGGCAAGCAATAACGACATTCTTTTTAATTATGTTCGGAGCTTTGTTTTGAATAGGATAGTATGTATAGCAGTTTGTTCCTATTTTTGAAATTCAGTTATGGTCATCTCACTTGAAAGAGAACAGCCAAATTTTTATCTGGGCGGAGAGGCATGTTACAAAATCTTATCTATACAAGTTCCATTGTTCAAACACGGTTTGCTCTCGCATTCATTCACGTCTGCAACAGAACAATCACTATACTAGTTAAAATCACAAAGGAGTTTGGCCTTACTTTTTCTCTAAAGAAATTTACTCGGTTCTGTTTTATTCATTAATATTTAAGACTTTATTACAGCATTTATCTATATTTCCTTGTATTAGTTATTGATTCATTAAGTGGTGTTTTAACCGGCGATAACTAGTAGCCAATTTAGCCAGTTACAGTGAAACGCCGCCATACTGGCACCTTGTTATTACGCCACTGTCTTTGTCTTCTTTCGTCCTGGAGAAGCTGCCAAACATTTGTCATGAGAAAAACTACATAATGCGGCCAACGCCAATAGTGCGAAATCCCAGTGTGTATATTCTCCTATAAATTGCCGGAACACGTTCATAGGGCTACTCAAAATCAGAAATTTGCATTCTAATGAAGAGACAAGTGACAAACCATGATTTTAAGTTAACATTACTTCTAAACGAGGTCGGGGCTTTTCTTTGAAAAAGGTTAGTCTGAATAGCGGTTTATTCCTGTTATGAATTCAGTTGTGTTTATCTCACTTAAAGGAGACCAGCCATGAATTTTGACCCTACACCCTGACTCGTTCCCAATCGTCTCCGTTGAGTCGCTGCCACATGACGCGCAGGGTTTTATGGAAGGAGGAAAGCGAGGGAGAGAGACGCCGTCTATCTCTCCTCTTCCCTTCCCGCCATCACCCCTGCTTCCGCCGCACTCGTTACCAAGAAGACGACTGGGACGAATCAGCCTTACATCATTAATGTGGCCAAATTCGACTGCCCCGTTCTTGGCCATATTACCGAGGTTCCACTGTAGAAACAAACCTAAGGTTCTAATGTGAAAATTCATTGTAAATCTCCCTCAAGTATCTCTAACCTGTTTCACAACGATCCCCGACAATTCCTGGTGGACAGCTGCAGTTAAAGCCGTTTATCTTATCAACACAAGTTCCATCGTTCAAACACGGTTTGCTCTCGCATTCGTTCACGTCTGCAACAGAGCAGTTACTACTAGTTAAAATCACAAATAACCTAGGTTTTACTTTTTCCCTAATGGAAGTTCTTTATTCACTTTTTTTTTATTCTTCTGTAATATTAAAGACCAGAGCTACAACCCAGTTAATGCGCCCAACGGCCACAGTGCGAAATCCCAACGTGTACATCCCCGTATAAATTCACATCGTTATACTCTCACAAATCAATATACGCTGAGAAATCAAATCAGATGTACATTCTATGGAGGGACAAGTGACAAACTCTTGGCAAGCAATAACGACATTCTTTTTAATTATGTTCGGAGCTTTGTTTTGAATAGGATTATATGTATAGCAGTTTGTTCCTATTTTTTGAAATTCAGTTATGTTCATCTCACTTGAAAGAGAACAGCCAAAATGTTTAGCCAAATTTTTATCTGGCGGAAGAGGCATGTTACAAATCTTAAGGAAAAAAAAAAGATAATATTCTTTTTAATTAAGTTTGGGGCGTTTGTATTGAAAAGGAGAGCAGTTTTTTGGTCTTTCTAAAACTAAGTTATGATTATCTTACTCGAAAGAGAAACAGGCATGAAATTTGACCCTGCACCCTTAATATGGCCAAATTCGTTCTTGCCCTTTGTGGCCGTATTTAGCGGGATTCCACTGTACAAACAAACCCAAGGTTCTATTGTACAAACTCATTCTCAACTCCCATAATTATCTCTAACCTGTTTCACAACGTTTCCCGGAAAATCCTGGAGGGCAGCTGCAGTTAAAGGCGTTTTATCTTATCAATACAAGTTCCATTGTTCAAACACGGTTTGCTCTCGCATTCGTTCACGTCTGCAACAGAACAATCACTATACTAGTTAAAATCACAAATGAGCTTGGCTTTACTTTTTCTCTAAAGAAATTTACTCGGTTCTGTTTTATTCATTAATATCTAAGACTTTATTATAGCATTTATCTATTTCCTTGTATTAGTTATTGATTCATTACGTTGTTTTTAACCGGCGATAACTAGTAGCCAATTTAGCCAGTTACAGTGAGACGCCGCCATACTGGCACCTTGTTATTACCGCCACTGTCTTTGTCTTCTTTCGTCCTGGAGAAGCTGCTAAAGATTTGTCTGAGAAAACCTACATAATGCGGCCAACGCCAATAGTGCGAAATCCCAACATATATATTCTCCTTTAAATTGCGCGGAATACGTTTATACGGCCACTCAAAATCAGAAATGTGCATTCTAAAGAAGAGAGACAAGTGGCAAATCTTGAGAAACCAATATAAGTTGATAGTCTTTTTGAATGAGGTCGAGGATTTTCTTTGAAAAAGGATAGTATGTTTAGCGGTTTTTTCCTGTTCTAAAATTCAGTTATGTTTATCTCACTTAAAAGAGACAGCCATGAATTTTGACCGTACGCACTGACTCGTCCCCAGTCGTCTCTGTTGAGCTGCTGCCACATGACGCGCAGGGTTTGATGGGAAGGAGGAAAGCCAGGGAGAGAGACGTCGTCTTCTTCTCCTCTCCCTTCCCATCACCCACTGCTCCCGCCGCTCTCTTTACGAAGAAGACGACTGGGGACGAGTCAGCCTTACACCAGTAATTAATGTAGTCAAATTCGACTGTCCCGTTCTTGGCCGTATTACCATGGTTCCACTGTAGAAACCAACCTAAGGTTCTAATGTGCAAATTCATTGTAAATCTTCCTCAAGTATCTCTAACCTGTTTCACAAAGATCCCCGACAAATCCTGGAGGGCAGCTGCAGTTAAAGCCGTTTATCTTTTCAACACAAATTCCATTGTTCAAACACGGTTTACTGTCGCATTCGGTTACGTCTGCAACAGAACAATCACTATACTAGTTAAAATCACAAATGAGCTTGGCTTTACTTTTTCTCTAAAGGGAGTTCGTTATTCATTTTTTTTTTATTCTGTAATATTAAAGACCAGAGCTAGAACCCAGTTAATGCGCCCAACGGCCACAGTGCGAAATCCCAACGTGTACATCCCCGTATAAATTCACCTCGTGATACGCTCACTTATTTGTGTTTATTTATTTTTTACCACAAAATACAAATAACGATAAAAACAAAACAGTTACACAAAGCAAATGAAAGTGGCGATTAAGCCCAAAAGGAAACCACGAGGCTTATAGACATTTGGCTCCCTCAGAGTAAAAATAAAGTTAACAGTAACAGTAAGGCCAGGATCGAAAGTAAAATACAATGAGAGTAAGTGTAAATTAACTAAATACATAGACTGAGTTGACAAAATATAAATTGTGAATGATATGTGAAATGAATCATATATGAACTGCGGAAATGAAATCAAATGAAGAATGATCCTCGCAGTTGTGAACGCAATTTATGCAATTGCGAAAAGAAGCCTGAAAAAAGTTCAGGACTTCAACGGGAAGTCCGTTGAAAGAAAGATCAAGGAAAACGCCAACGGCATGTTTATTGCAATCAAAGCAAGGCAAATTTTTCATACAAGTCAATCAATGCTAACGAAGTTAAATGATTTTTTCTGAAGCCAAATTGATTATCACATAGAATTTCTAGTTTACTTAAATAATTATAAAGACGGTTATAAACAACCTTTTCAAGAAACTTAGAAAAGCTAGGGAGGATCGAGACCGGTCTATAGTTCGTAAAGAGTGAACGATCACCGGCTTTAAAGAGTGGTATCGCGCGAGCAATTTTCATTTGGTCGGGAGCAATGCCATGAGTGATAGATAAATTGATTATATGAGCTAAAGGTTTGGCTATAATTTGAATAGACTGTTTAATGATGGAAATGGGAATTCTATCATGGCCAGCTGCCTTTCCTGATCGAAAAGCATTAGAAATTTCCGATAGCTCATTTGGAGTCACTGGATCACAAAACACCGATTGACAAAAATGAGCAGAGAGAAAACTGCGGTGAAAGGCAGACGAGTGAATTTCTTTGGCTAGATTAGGTCCGATACTAGAAAAATAACTACAGAATCTATTAGCGATGTCTACTGGATCCGTAATTTCTTGGTTGTCAACTTTAAATATGGAATTGATTTTGGACGCTTTCTTTTTTGTCTTAATACTTTCATTTAGAACTCTCCATGTAGCTTTGGCATTTGATTTAGAAGCATCGATTTTCTTTTCGTAATATATACGTTTTAGCAATTCAAATGTACATTCTAAAGAAGGGACAAGTGACAGACTCTTGGCAAACAATAACGATATTCCGTTCAATTAAGTTCGGAACTTTGTTTTGAATAGGATAGTATGTATAGCAGTGTGTTGCTATCTGTGAAATTCAGTTGTGTTTATCTCACTTTAAGAAAGAGAATAGGCGTGAATTTTGAGATTGCCAAATTTTTCTGGGATGTTGGCAACGATTCCGACAAATTCAAGGTAAATAGCTGGCGCTGAAGTCTTTTTTCTCATGAACGCAAGTGCCATTGTTCAAATACGGATTGATCTCGCATTCGTTCACGTGTGCAACAAAACCACCAGTAATAGTTGAAATCTCAAATGAACTAGGCTTTCACTAAAAGAACTTCATTCATTTATCCACCCATCCATCCATCCATCCATCTCCATACGCCCGTCCGTCCATCCATCCATCTTTCCATCCATAAGTGTTGATTTCCCAGCTGTTGGCCGATAGTTTGAGACAAGATTCCCAACAAAAGGTTTTATGCAGTGGGTACTGAATTCACCAACAAACGAATTTCAATTAGTTCGTCGAAATTTTATCCAAGACAACGTTTCATACCTGTTTCGCAGTTTTTTCCAGTGAATTCTTCTTTACAAATGCACACATAGCTGTTCTCCTCGTAGAGTGACACACACTTGCCATTGTTCTTACAAGGCCAACTGCTACACTGTGACTACAAACAAAACGTACATCCTATCAGTGACGCTGTAAATATTAGTTGCATATTGATTTTGAAGACGGTAAATAGTGTATTGGCGGTTGGCAACGTTTGAAGTGTATAAAGAGTTGGTAGACAGTCATGGTGGGTCAGTCTGATGGGAAACTGAAAGGAATCTCATTTCCAATCTTTTTAAAGAAAGAACCAAACTGATTTAAAAATCAGTTTGCTGTGGCTCTCTTACATACAACATAAATTGTGTTGTTCAATGGTGGCAGTGGTGTAGCTGTCTATATAACAACAGAGTTCTACCACGCATTTTACATGAGCGAGAGTCAACTTTAATGCCGTACATTGACTGCTCACGAAGTACCGAGCCAACTATTTCTCAGTCCATTGGTCACCGACTGCAAGCAGTCTGTATTTTTAGTATTTCTCAGTGGCTCATGAGTGTAAACTCCGTAAAGAAATTCACTATTTCTTAACACAAGAAGGCATGTTTATTCAACAGTGCGAGCAGTGAATCCCAGCATGCATTGCAAAAGCCAATATGATTGATAAAGGTTACCTAGCCCTACAGCTCCCTTCCAAGTGCCCAAAACTCTGTTAACAGAGCTAAATCAATCCTACGTCTGCCCAACATTTTCCTATCGCTTTAATAACTGAAAGTATCTCCAAAAAATCTTAACAGGGTTCAACCCAAACTGGAAAGGGCATTACTGTGATAACTGCCATGAACAGTGTCAAACACGCACTTATGTAGCATCCATCAAAGAAAACCACATATCAAGGTGCTAAAGAGGTATGAAAATTCTTTCAGATCGTTTTTGTTTCGGTGGGGATCCTCTGCTAACAGTTTCGTTTTGGCTAGCTTCGGCTGTAATACAGGGAAGCAGTATTATGGGTTAGAATAGACCAAACTTCTGTCAAAGATTTCGACCAATCAGAAGGCAGAACGAGCTGTCAATCAAATCCTTCAAACTTGGATCACTTGACCTGGCATGCGGTACATCGAAAGTATTTATTATTATTATTATTATTATTATTATTATTATTATTATTATTTTTTTTTTTTCTCTTTTGCGAGACATGAGAAATCCATGTATACCTTCTGATCAGTAGTGAGATGCCTTATCCGTTGGACCACAGGGTCAAAGAGACGCATAAACAGACGCATAAAATGGTTCATTGTGTTTGAGCCTGAGGCCCAACCATAGTTAATAGAGCGAAATGGTTATGAAGCCTAGCAAAATTCTTTGTGGTTGCGCGTGTTCAAGAAACTAACCAATAGAAACATTGAGATTATGTAATCCATGCATATTACATGAGTGCAAAATAAAATATATGCACGGTCATGGACCTTCCAACATAAATCTTGACCTCTTTGTTTTGATCCTTTGATGTGCAGGGCTTCATCACCATTTCCCTCTATTAACTATGGTCCAACAGATCATCAATCTGACTACGGATCAGGGGATTGTAGGTTAGAATCCTGTTGGAGTTGATTTTCTCATGTCCCGTAATAATAAACCCTCTCAATGCACCCAGATCACGTGTTCCAAGTTTGATGGATTTGATTGACAGCTCGTTCTGGCTTCTGATTGGTTGAAATATTTGTCCTTCCAAGTCATAACTAACAGTATTAGCTAGAGTGGTTGATTATTAGCTATGACGGGGAGAGAATGGTTTTCAGCTTCGAAGAGAGCAGATATGTGACGACGCATAGTGCCTTGCACTGTCTCGGTAAAGTCACACTGTGGATTCTGGGCACGTCCTTGTATTTACTATCTTAATCCCGGCCGATCCATACTTGTTTACAAGTTGTCAAATCTGGACGTTCCTGTACTCGATGCTGGCCGTTGAGGGTTTACTTCTGGATAAGGTCGCGCAGGACACTTGTCTGTGAATAAATTCATGAGCCAAAGTTTTGGGGTAGATGTTTCATTCTGAGGCTTCAAATCTCTGAATTGTGAAGGTCGATTCCACTGAAATTTGACAGGTATCTTAGTGGATAATGGAATTACATCATGATTGTCGTTTTATAGGCGGATCGAGATTTACGGTGATATTTTAGGCTGCTAAAGTTAGAAATGGCAAAAAGCAACGTTTCTGATTGACTGAAGCGCAGCAAAGTAAATGGTTTTATTATTTAGTGATAAAGGATAACCTTTTCTATGATGTGAAAGAAGCAGATGTCTCTCTCACTTTCACTACTCCGTCGGAACAATGACGGGAGAAATCACATCTTTTGTTTCACTTTGGCTAATAACGGGTGTGGAATATTCCTATGAGCGTACGGGCACACCGGTATGACTTCTGGATTGAACTTGACCGTAAATTCAGACAGTGTTCCCAGGCTGGTGTGTAGCCTCCTTCGCAGACCTACTTTTGGCTCGTTACGCAATCTTTCCTCCCCAACGAACGTCTGCTGAAACGAACAGCACATTCCTTTCCCATTGTTAGCAAAGATCAGCCGGAGTCCACGTGAAAAATAGTACAGAGCCAATCAGCGCTAAGTTATTGTGCAATGAAAAGCTACGTTTTAAAATGTTCCCTTGAGACCCCTTGAGGCGATTTATTTTTCCCGAGAATTCCCAAATTATTCCAAATCACGACTTTATGTAATGGATGTCACTCCAAAAAAACTTATTGGAAACGATTGCTTCCTCTGATCTGCAGTACCATTCTAATCCCTACTGCGAGAATACGAGTGTTCGGCAAGAGTTCTGTGGACATACAGGGCCTGATCGGAAATGCCTTAGAAATCGATTTAAGTGTGTTTTCCTTGAGTGACACGTTCGCCTATTCCCAATATTATAAGCGGCTACTTCACTTTAAAATAATTAAAGCAGACCTACGAGTAGTTCAAGATGGGATAAAGGAGAAATAAGAACGAAGCGAGTACGGCAAGACTCAACTGAAACGAAAGTGGATGTTACTGCGACGATCGCACCTTCAAATCTGAAACGCACCGCAGCAAAATCACTGAAACTTGTCACCATTTCTACCCGGGGGGTACCCCCAGGAAAATTGGGTGGGGGTGTGCGGCCCGCTTCCTGAAACCGTTACCCTATTTCAGACCTAAATCTGCGATTTCCCTACCGTTTTTCAGACATGGCCAAAAATTCGATACCCTATTTCAGACCTATTTCCCTTACACGGTTGGCGTAAACATAATTTGAGAAAGGCTTTTGTGACTCTTTTGTTAATGGTCTTATCGCCCAATGATGAAGAAGTGCCTTCTTCTAAAACACATACTCAATTAAGAAAAAAGTGCACAAACAATACCCCATTTCAGACCAAACGGTTAAAATCGATACCCTATTTCAGACCAAAGCGGCTTAAAAACCATACCCTTTGGGGCCGCACATACCTATATAGCCCATACAAGAGAGTACCCCCCGGGCATTCCTACGACTTCTATTTTTCGAAAGAAGACCATGCCAAAAGGTCTTCATTATCGGAAGGTCGCCGAAGTTAATCAGGGATCATTTCGCCAAGCGACGAGGAAATCCCTCAAACTCTGCCCGCTAAAAATGAAGCCGGTTTGTTCTTCAGAGTGTTCTTCGGTTGTTTTCAATTGAAATGTGTAGTCTGTGTTCCAGGTCAAAGCCGTCCCTTCTTAGAAAGTGAGACAGGGAAAGCCTCATCTATTTCGACTTTCGGTCACTTTGCGAAAAGTGGAAGTATCGGAAATGAGACCAACGAGTCCTCTAGGTTCCGACACTTCACGGTTTATTATTTTCCAAGTCAGGTTTCCTTCGTTACAACTGTACTCTCGCTCAAAACGTATTGCTCAACAGATCTCTCCCCGAATCATAGATTCTTTACACACCTTAAAAAATGTCATACAATAGTTGTGTTTTCCATTGCGCAACGACTAATTCATCTGTCAACACGGCGATCCCTAGTCACGAATCAGTTCAACTCTATTATCACGGAACAATTACTCACACACTCCCCTTTTTATCTCCGAAGGAGAGAAACACTAGAATTGTTCATTAGTTAAATCAAACTGCAACATGAACGATAATGAAATAAAGTTCAGTCCTCTGTCATGAACTTAGAGAGTTGTATAACATTACTAGCGTGCATCGGCGTTTATATCTTGAATGCGACATTGCGCGGCTACTGCGGCATCCCTCCTTGGCCTAAAGGTCGGGGCTGCAGGGTCAAGATGTGGTGAGCTCCTCACATTTTCCCGGTCACAGGTTAGCTCTAGTGGATACAAATGTTGTACCGCCCGCTCCAGTGTCCTTTTGCCAACTCAAAGTTTTTCAGCCCGGACTATTCCTTCCCGTCCTGAAATCAGCTCTTCCACGATTACCATTTTCCATTTGTTGCGATTCCGTTCCTCGTCCTTGATGATGACTACCTCCCCCTTGGCCAGGGCCATAGTTTGTCCCTTGTGTTTCATCCGATGTCACTCCCTAAGTCCTCGCAAGTACTCGATTGTCCACCTAAACCAAAAGGCTTGCTTGCACTTCAGCAGGTACTTTGCTCGCCTGCGCAGATCAACCTCTTCTAAATGGTGTGGTTCCAGTTCCGGTAGCTGGTTTGATTGGAGAAACGGCAGCGAGTTAGGCGTCAGCACCGGCAGTTGTATGTCATCTTCGAGGTAGCACAAAGGGCGATTATTCAACGCGATCTCTACATCCAGTAACACTTCACATAGTTCAGCCCACGTCAGCATTCCCTTTCCAATGGTTTTGTTTAGAGCTGTTTTGACAAGTCTGATAAGGCGCTCGAGCTGCCGCGCGCCCCCCCACCCCCACCAAGCGGCGCGGCTGAGGTTTAATTGCCAATTGATGTTCTGATGAGCTAGGTAGTCTTGCATCTTCTCGTCACGCATAACTTGCTTAAGCCACCTTTCAGCTGCGACCAATGTTTTTTGCCTTTGTCAGAGTATATCTTCGCTGGGCGACCTCGGCGCGCAATCAACCGTTTCAAACTTCTTAGAAATTCATTCGTCTCCAGGTTTGGTAGATCTTCCAGGAATAATCCTCTTGTGAGACTGCATGCGTACAATACAAGATAGGCTTTCCCCTCTTTCGTTGATCTGACGCGGGACTTGAGGGGTCCTGCAGAGTCGACCCCAATAACTTCGAATTGGGTGTTTCCTTCGGTGCGATCCGCGGGTAGAAGTCCAGGGAGTGGTGCCACCAGTGCTGTAGCTTGGAACCGCTTGCAACCTGAGCATGCCTTACCAACCTGTTTCGCGAGTTTCCTCAGGCGCGGTACCCAGTATTGCTCACGCACTCTAGTCATGGCTAGGGCCACCCCTCCGAGGAGTGTATCCACGTGCGATCAATGGATCAGCTTGCGTGTGTAGGGAGCGGAATCCGGTAGGAAGATAGAGGTAGTGACCCTGAATCCTTCCTCTACACTCCAATACACCTTCTTGGTTTTCTTGAACATTCAGCTGTAAGCGGTCTTCTTCTAATTGTTTACTGGGTTTCGCTTGCTGCTGGGCCCGCTTGATCCAGAACGTCGTCTGTTTCTTTATCTCCTCAGTTGTCAGGGGTCCTACGACTCGGTTCTTGCGGTTGGTTCTGGAATTGCGTAGGAATCTTACGACCCAGGCAAACAACAACAACAACAACTTTATTGACCCTTACACTTAAGAATATTGAAATTTACATGAAATAAAAACTAAAACTAAAAGGGTCTTGGCTTCCTAAAATAACTAGAAAGTTAACAAGGCTAGGAAGCCAAATTACATAGAATAGATTACAGTATTAGGGTCGAAAGAACACAGACACACACACACACACAAAATTAAACTATTATAACTATAAATAAACGAAATTTACAAGTCATGGGGAAAAAGACAAATATATTAGAAATGTATTAAAAATGAAATCCTGAATATGATAAGTTAAATGCAGAGCAGCAAATAAATCAGAAATAACTGGGAAGAAATTCGTTACTCAGGGAAAACAGAAACCAAAGTAACATTAATACTGGCACAGCAATTCATTTTTTAATTTTGTTTTAAATTTACTGAAAGGAATTGACTTTATATCTTTCCCAAGAGAGTTCCATACCTTTGGTCCTTGAAAGCGAATATTAAATATTCCATAGTTTGTTCTAGCTCGAGGCAGGTAATAAGATTGATTTGCTGCACTACGTGTATTGTAGTTATGGATACTAAGTACTGAATTGAAGAAGCTATCAAAATTTGAAGGTAGTAACTTGTTGTGAAATTTATGCATAAAAAGTGCAATATGAAATGTAACAAGATCAGAGAGCTTCATAATTGCTAATAATCTAAACAGTGGAGTTGAATGTTCATCAAATGAAGAAAAAGTCATGATTCGCACTGCTTTTTTCTGTAAAATATATAAAGGCTGAAGTGTAGTTGGATATGTATTACCCCAGATAATTATACCATAGGTCAGAAATGGGTAGATTAAAGAGTAATAGAGATTAGTAAGAATATCAATATTAACATAATGGCGAAGCTTAGACAAGATCCCTACACTTCTTTTAATTTTCTTTACAATGCATGCAATTTGAGGTTTCCAGGATAAATTTGAATCAATTAAAATTCCTAGGTATTTAATACAGGAATCCTGTTGCAACTGTTTCCCATTTAGAGTTAGGTGGAAGTTGAATGGAACTTTCCTTTGAGGAGGATGAAAAATTACAAAACTGGTTTTTTCTATATTAAGAGAAAGTTTATTTGCACAAAGCCAGGAATTAACATTAGAGAGTTCATCATTAATACTTGCCTGTAGAGAGATGAGGTTTTTATGTTTGCAGAATAAATTACTGTCATCAGCAAATAAATGGAAATCAAGAACTTTAGAGCAATGGTGAAAGTCATTAATATATAACAAAAAAAGAATTGGTCCAAGGACTGACCCCTGAGGAACGCCGCATGAAATATTGACAGAGGTAGAAGTTACACCATTTACAGTGACTGTTTGCAGACGATTTGCAAGATATGAACTAAACCACTGATTTGCAATCCCACGTATGCCATAGAACTCCAGTTTTTTTAACAATATCTCATGATTTATGGTATCAAATGCCTTACTGAAATCTAAGAATATACCACAAGAAAAATCCCTCTCGTCAATTGCCCTTTGAATTTTATCAACAATACTAAGGATAGCATGATCAGTGGAATGCTTAGCCCTAAAACCAAATTGGTTATCAAAGAACACTTTTTTCTTTTCAAGGAAATCAACTAATCTATTGCACATAAGCTTTTCAAGCAATTTATTGAAAATAGACAGCAACGAGATTGGACGATAATTGGATAGGCAGGTCTGGGATCCCTTTTTATAGACTGGAATTACATTTGCTAATTTGAAGTTGTCTGGCACTATACCAGTCTCAAAGGAAGCATTGAACAAAACCTCTAGAGGCTTGGATACAACAGTTTTCAGAATTTTGAGAATAGTGACAGGTATACTAAAAGGACCAGTGGCTTTACTAGATTTCAGTTTAGTAATTTCAGATTCAATTTCCTCTGCTGTTGTAGGTGAAATAAAAAAGCTATTACAGAGACGATTTTTAAATACTCTAAAGGTGACATGTCAACATTTGGTATTGAGCAAGCAAGGTCCTTGCCAATATTAGCAAAAAAATTATTGAACATATCAGCAATCATATGACAATCAGTTATGACATTATTATTTGTAGTAATTTTAATGGTTCTATGACTAGTTGGAGGCTTAAAATGGATAATTTGTTTAATACCATTCCAAATTTTTTTACTATCTTTAATATTTTTAAGAAAATAGTTACTGTAATATTGTTTTTTACTTAATTTCAATAGATGGTTTAATTTATTCCTATAAAGTTTAAACTTAGAGTGAAAGTAGCAAGATTTGGTCTTTAAATATTTGTCATAAAGTTTATTTTTTACTCGAATAGATACTTTTATTCCTTGGGTTATCCATGGCTTGGACTGAAATTTTAATTCTTTCTTAGATAATTGTTTCAGGGGAATGTGTTTATCTACTATTTCAGAAATTGTGGAATAGAATGAACAAAACATGTCAGATGGATCAGAGTCAGAAGTAAAAGTACTATGCCAGTCTATAGATTGCATCTCACTGATTAAGGTTGATTGGTTAAAATTTGAGTAGTCTCTTTTATATACTTTGACATTAGAAGGGAGAGAACCAAGATTACTCAGAATAATGAAATTAGCCAAGTGGTCAGTAAGATCATAAACTATATTCCCACTGATAGTGAAGTGCTCGATAGAATTAAAGAGAATATTATCAATTAGAGTAGCAGTGTGATCAGTTATCCTAGTAGGTTGTAAAATGTGGGGTTGGTAAAAGAAGGAAGCAAGAGTATTAATAAAGTCATCTGATGGTTTGCAAGAATTCAAAAGATCGATATTAAAGTCACCCATTATGAGAGAGTACTTATTTTGGAGATGTATCTTTTCAATTGTTTTATTAATATAATCCATAAAATTATCCAGATTTCCATTTGGGTGTCTATATACAACTCCACAGATTAGATTAGATTGACCGTCACAATTAATTTCTATCCAGAGAGCTTCAAAGTCGACTGTTGTAACTGACAATTCTGATAGTACAGTAAAAGTTAAATTATTTTTTATATAGAAGCCAACACCTCCTGCATTTGACAGGCTTGGCTGTGAAATAAAATCATAACCTGGAATGTTAACATTTGTTATGATGTCCTTATCAACCTTAAGCTTAATTTCTGAGAGCCCTATCACTGAGAAGGGGAACTGCAATTCAGATAACATGTGAACAAGATTCTCATGATTAGCCTGCAGACTTCTAATATTGCAGTTTAAAGCAGCAAATGATTTCGAGTGTGTTGAGAAGTCATTTATATCATAATTGAAATGGAAGTCATGCGTAGTATAATAGTTAAAGTTCTGATCCGAAGGCATATTACGATCCACATCAATATTTGTGAGGTGTGGAATAGCGGAAACAGGGGAAGTTACATTTAAGAATGGTAAGTTTTTAAGTTCAGTGACCTTTTCAGACAGTTCACTCTGGTTGGAAGGGCAACTATGCCCTATACATTTAGAACAATATGTAGTAGTATAACATTATTTGTACTTATCTCTTCAACTTGTCAAGTTCTCCCTCATTTTTTATGAGAATAGCTGAGCTGTCTCGGTCCTTCCGCAAATAGATCTTTCCATTTGAAGTCCAGATGTAATTATAACTGTAATCTTTCTTTACTTTAAGTGTGGCCTTAAAGAGTTCTTTGTTTGCTTCAGTTAAACTCTCATTTATAAAGATATTATTCTCGTCTGAAAAGCCAAGATCTTGAGTCGTCAAGCCTCTCAGCTCTTTTCGCCCACGATAGAACATCTCCTTTGTATCACGCCGTGCAAACTTGACTACAATAGCAGGAGCAGATCGCTTTCCCTGATATTTCTGGCTTGTTGGAATACGATGACTTACCGAAATATCCTCAGGACTGACTGAAACACCCATCTTATCTCCGATTTTAATAACTAGTTCATTGGTATTTTCTTTAATATCCCTTTCTTTCGGAGGTAGAGGGATGCCATGGATTTCAAGGCACTCCCGCCTTGAATACTGCTCCAGCTCGTTGCAAGTTTTCTTTAAATTAGTTATTTTCCCTTCCAGTTGGAGCATCGTATTATTTAAGGCCTTGTTTTCTGTAGTGATGGTACTGAAGACTTTTTCGATACCAGACATACGAGTGTTGGTTTCTTCGTACTTCTTGTTTGCTTCGTCGATGAATTTACGAAAATCAGCCATCTTGTCGGTTAACTCTTTGATTGTTGCTTTAAGCGGTAACAGCTTCACATCAAGGATTTCTTCCAAAATTTTTCTGGTTAGGGGCTCATTCCCCATCTTTAAATAGGTAGAACACAGAACACGAAACAGAAATAGAAGAACTATACGAAAAATTCAACTAAAAGACGCAGACGATGAAAACGACCATCTTTCCTCTCCGACCGCTGACCGCTGAGGCAGGGCACCCTAGGCACCCACTCGTAACACGCGCCATAGTTTGTGCTTCTCGAGTAGCTCGTCAAGAGCGTTGGCTTCGTTTGTCTTCTCTACTGCTAACGCAAACACCTCATGCGTTTGTTTCACTTCCTCGGTTTCCGTCTCTTGCGTAGATGCCGTTACAAGGTCTGGAGGCCAGTCCTGTGGTTGTGATAGCCAGCTTGGTCCTCTTCACCAAAGGGTTGTCAGCTTGCTACCTCTCCTCCTCTACGCCCCACGTCTGCTAGATTTTCTTCCGTTGGTACGTGTCTCCAGGTAATTTGTTTTTCCTGAATTTTCTTCACTCGATTACCGACGAACTGTTTATATTCGCCATTGCCTCGAATCCAGTGTAGTGCTACTGTGCTATCCAGCCAACCATAGACCTTTCTCACAGGGAAACCTTCCAGGGCTTCCTTGACGTTGTAAACTAAGTTCGTAGCCATGTGCCCGGACACCAGTTCTAAACGGGGGATAGTCAGTCCTTCCTTAGAGAGCCGCGACTTCGCTGTGACTAGGCCTTGATTCATGCCAGATGGTTGCTCCACTACCGCGAAAACTGCAGCATAAACTCCTTTCCCGCCTGCATCTCCAAATGCATGCAGGTCGATTGTTAAAATCTTCTCCTCATGTTTCACTACCCTTCTTGCTACTCCTATGTTCTCTGGAAGGCTTTGCTTCCCACTTGTTCCATTTCCCTTTTAAGTTGCTAGCCAGGGGGTTATCCCACGCGCTTAGTGTCTCACAGGCTTCTCTGTAGAGTGCTTTTCCAGATAGGGTTACCGTTGAAGCTAGTCCGAGCGGATCATAGACTTTAGCGATCTTTGCCAGGATACCCCTCTTGGTCGGTTCAGCGGTGAACGTCGGAAAGCTGACTTGGATTTCGTCTTTCTCTTTATTCCAAGGAACTCCCAGCAATTTAGATTCGCCTTTCTTAGCGCCCAGTTGCTGCTTGGCGTACGTCTGACCTTCTTCATCTGGCGACATATCGTCGGTCTCTAAATCCCGAACGTTTGATTGCCACTTGTGAAGTTCGAAAGTCGCCTCATTAAAGATAGTTTGAGCCTTCTGCTTGGCTTCTAGCGCTTGTTTCACTGACTCCCCGCCTGTGATTATATCATCGACGTACATGTTGCGCTCTATCTCCTCCACCAGTTTTGGGTTTACTGATTTGTATCGTTGTAAATGTTCTTTGATAACTGCGGTTAGGAGGAACGGAGACGGCGCTAAGCCAAAGAGTACTCTGGTGAAACGCAATGTTTCCACTTGCTTGCTCCTTAGATCTTTTAACCAGTGGAAGCGCAAGGCGTCCCGGTCTGCTCCACGAACCCGAATTTACAAGAATACCTGCTTCAAGTCGCCCGCGATTGCCACCGGATAAAATCTGTTTCTGATCATCACGCTCCACAGCTGGTTCTGTAGTGGTGGGCCTACTTCCAGGCACTAGTTGAGTGAGGCTGCACTTGAACTTTCCCATGCTGAAGCGTCATACACGATGCGCATCTTTGTGGTTTCTGCATTCTCGCGCACGACCGCTTTATGGGGAATGTAGAATTCTTTCCCATCACCACCCGCTTTATCTGCGCGTTCTACGATTCCTTGATTTAGCTGGTCCTGGATGATGTTGCTGTACCTTTCAAGCTGGCCTCGCCTTTCAAGGCTGCGTACAAGGTTTTCCAGACGCTTCAGGCTCCCTGTGCGGTTGTCAGGTAGGGGAGGATGATTTCCCTTCCAAGGTAGGCTTGTCTCGTACCAGCCTTCGGAACTCCTGGTAAGCTGTTCCTTGAATTCTTCGTAAACTGTTTCCTGATCTCCACTCGGTTTGTCCAACTTGCATAATTCCTGGTAATCGATCGCTGAGGTCTGCGTTAGGAACATGTTACCGAGATCTAATTCCTTTCCGGGTGACATTATGGTCCAGCCGAGCCTCGTGTATTCTGCAACTGGTTCTCCTGGGCGTCCAATTCTTGGTCTTGTTCCTGTTTCGATCTTCGCATACTCGTTTGTTCCAAGAATCAGATGGCAGCATAGGTTTCTCGCCGTCATCCTCTATGGTCACACCTCTCAAATCGGAAAACTGCTCCACCATTTCTGTGCATTTGGGGTTTTCAAGTGTCAACAATTCTTTGCGGTCGACCTTATTTACTTCTGCTTGTAGGGAGAATTTGCTATCCAAACTTCGAATTTGTAAACCGTAGATATTTATCGCTTTGTTAGATGTGCCAAACATCATTTCAATTCGCTTGAATTCTTGGCGGATTGGAAGTAAATGTTAACGATCTAAAAGGGTTGATGATGCGTAGGAACTTCCGGCTCCCGTATCCAACAGCGCTCTACACGTAATACCATTCATTTCAGCTGTAACTATGGGATAAACCATTCCCTTCCTTTCCACGCTCGTTGCGGTCATCAATTGATCTCGTTGTGTAGATTTATCGCAGATGGACGTATGATGTCTTCTGTTGCAAATCCGGCAACCAGTACGACTTTTACATTCAGCGGCGCGATGTTGGTTTCCTGTGCAATTAAAACACAGTTGTTTGATGCCTAATTGCTTCCTGCGGTCTTCAACTGTCACGAACTTGTCACAATTAACAGATCTGTGGTCTGTCGCCTCACAATACACGCACACACGTTGCGTCGGCATTGTTTCTTTCGTCTGGAATGTTTTTTTGCGACCACGAAACTTAGCGCCTGGTTTCTCCGAATTCTCGGCGTTGCTTTCAACTGGATTTATTTCCTTCCACGTCTTCAGAGCCTTTATCAATTGTGGAAAGTCCCAGTTCTGCCAGTCTTCGTGTCCTCTAACTAGATCCGCCTATATCCCCTTCAGCTTGTCGAGCACACTCCTTGTATTTCCTGACACGTCTTTCAATCTCCCCAGTGTCTCCAGAGATTGGACACACGTTTTGTAAAATGTGTGGACAGGTTGTGTCCCAGTGATGACAGGCAAATTCTTAATATTCTGCACGTACGCATTCACGATCTCGCTAGTCTTCCCATACTCGCTGACAAGGATATTTTTTGCTCTCTCATAGCCTTCTGTTGTGAAAGGTAATCCGTCTATTTCGTCCGAACCTTTGGATCTAGCAGTTCCTTTAGATAAGCGAATTTGGTCACAGTTGCTAGGTTTGTCTTGTCGATTTCCGCTTGAAATTTGTTCCAAAAAGGCAGCCATCCTTCGTACGTCCCCTTGAACTTCGTGATTTCCAGCTTCGGTAGTTTTGTTGCCCTTTCTTGACTTTGTTCAGCCTTCGCCCCAGGGTGCCGATTGACCTTCGTTTCTTCCAACCCGCGCTCGAATTCTAATTTCATCTTCATTTGTTCTCTCTCGAATTTAAGCTCCTCCTCACGAGCACGAGCTCTCCTTTCTTCTTCATCCTTTTGTTTTCGGTGTTCGACCTCTTTACTGGTGTCTTGAAGCCACGTCTCCAGGCTTGAAATTTCTCCATCAGCTTCAGCAATCGGTCCTTCAACGCTACTGCTCCAATTCTCGACCTCTTCTGCACTTTTCCCTGCTTTGAACATGATCTGTTCTACCCTCAGTTTAAGCGCGTCTATTTCTTTCACTAATTCTTTTAGGTTCTCAAGTTGACGTTCAACTGCTCCCAAGTTTCCCTTCTCCACAACGCCACGTGTCTTCGCGCTAGTGTATTTCAACATTTGAACTTTAGCGTCTGCTTCTTTTGTTAATTCCTCCAATTTCGTCTTGTCCCGTCGGAGGTGCCACTGTATCGGAAATGAGACCAACGAGTCCGCTAGGTTCCGACACTTCACGGTTTACGAGTCCGCTAGGTTCCGACACTTCATGGTTTATTATTTTCCAAGTCAGGTTTCCTTCGTTACAACTGTACTCTCGCTCAAAACGTATTGCTCAACAGATCTCTCCCCGAATCACAGATTCTTTACACACCTTAAAAAATGTCATACGATAGTTGTGTTTTCCATTGCGCAACGACTAATTCATCCGTCAACACAGCGATCCCTAGTCACGAATCAGTTCAACTCTATTATCACAGAACAATTTCTCACAGAAGAACAGATCTCGCACACTCGCTCCTCGTTTCAGCAGACGTTCGTTGGGGAGGAAAGATTGCGTGACGAGCCACAAGAGCGTCTGCGAAGGAGGCTAAGGCTGGTGTAGAGTTGAGGATATTCATCCTTGAAATTATTTGGCTGAGTTAGCAATTCCCCTATACCATATCTAGTTTGATGGAGGTTGGAGGTTGATATTCCCCAAGATCAGGAATTTTTCACGGCTCTCGAGTTCCAGGATTTACTCCTCTTCGGTAAGAAATAGTTTCATTCTTGCCATCTCAATGGGATAATGCTGTAGTGCTTCCGTTTGGATCTTCATGATAACCGCAGCTTTATGCTCTTAGTGTGGTTTTATACGTTTTTATGGCGCTTTGAGTTGCTTGCCGCTGAAGCCTCTGACAATATTAAATTTATCGCGGAGAACAAGCATTAGCTACTCTTTGTGTAACTTTTTTGTTGTGAGACGTATTTTTGCATATTCTTTCAAGAAAACTCGTCGATTTATCTTTATTAGATTTTGAACCTTTGTTTTTGCTCTGGTTTTCTTCCTGTGACGCAGGTCAGGGCGGTTCCATATGCAAAGGTGTTTTGGAGCCTTTAACGAGTGCGGTGAATTATTGATGATGGCAGCCCGTTCTTGCGGTTTTTAATTTTCAGACTATTTGACATCGCAAGACCTATGTCTTGATGAACGTTTAAAAAAAGTAAAAAGAAAGATAGAACGATAATTTCTGGTCGGAGAAGGTATAGTAGTGATCTTTTGGTTTAATTTCGGGATCAGCGAGTTTATGTCTTCAGGTGTCTACAAGCAACATATTGATTTCACTCCCCCTCATAAACAGCCACTGTGAATATATTTTTAGGAAGCATTTTGGCTTTTCTAAAACGTTGTACTTAAATTAATGACCTCTTCAGTACCGGTAGCTATTTTCAGGTCCGTCCGTTTCATTGTAGACGACGTGCTCTTGTGTTGAATACATCTTTTTGGCTATACGTAGAACGTTACTCTCTGCCAATCTTCTCTTTAAACATCAGCTGCCAGATTCTTGACCAACGAATGAGTAAGAAAGATGTTGCCTCTGAGTTGCTATTGAAAATTTTGGCGAAAGAAACTCATCTCGATGATAGATTCGCTATTTCAGTACATTTTTACGACATTAAAATTTTGCAAAAACCATTGCGGAATGTTTTACACCATATCACGAAAATGTTCTTCTTTCCTAATATAACTCGCCTTGCACTCATTTAAATGAATGTTGTGCCGCGTAGCACTAGAACACAAATAGTGGAATAGAGAATTAACTCTAAAGTGTAAATTAAAGTGCTACTTAAACCCATGAATAACCCACTGGGCGTTAGCCCTAGTAAAGGGAAACAGGGAACCACACGAGGCAAAGAAAAAATCTTTTGACCTCGGTGGGAATCGAACCCATCATGGGTTTAAGTAGCACTTTAATTTACACTTTAGAGTTAATTCTCTATTCCACTATTTGCACTCATTTAACACCATCTTCACCATGCGTAAACAACAATTAGGGTGTCACGAAACTTTACCTTCCGAATGAACTGACCTGTGACTCTATAAGGTTTTTATCTAAATTTATCCACATTCATTCATAACCAATCTCTCTCAGAGATCGCAAATTTCACTTTTCTTAGAAAATATGTACCGGTGTGTGCATTATGAGGACCAAATAAAAATATATACAGTTTAAAAAACATGATTGTTTTGCTGTATCTGCTTATCTGATATTAAAAATTAGAAATTTAACTTACCGCGATGCTGAAGTGGTGTTGATGTTTACTTGGAACTAACTTTTCCGAGTTGTTGTATTTATCAGATGGTAGCAGCTCGCACAACAGTTTTCCGTTGATGTCTGGGAAGGCTCCCAAGTTGTAGGAGAAACATGATGTGGTCTCCAAACAGGCGAACCCACATTCCATATTGTCTTCAATTAGATCTGTACCAAGACTTGTGATATTCAGATAGGAAAACTTGTCCTGCTTAAAACTGGCATATCTCAAGCCCAGGGAAAAACTTCCTCGGCTTACATCATTGTCATCTTTTGAAAGCACTACAATAAAAGAGAGTAACTGTTTTAAGAGAAAAAGTGGACAAAATGCTGGTTTGTGGATAGTGGATATTTTACAAAAACGTCCAATATTGGGGAGTGTCAACAGGATAGCAAAAAATGGTTTAAGTGTTGACCATAGGAAAAAGCCAGAGAATACAAAGCAAAGCAGTTTACCTTTAGCCATTTGAACGGCTGAACAGAAAGCACCGATCGTAAAGGAAACAAACAAGAGTTTCATCAACACTGAAGAAGTTAAGGGCACCATCTTCTTCTGCGAACCTCTTTGCTTGGCTAGCTCTTCACTTCTGTTTGTTTGGTCAATTTGAAAGCGAAAGTCAAATTTAATAATTTATAGGGTTTTTAGAGCTTAGACAACGTCACAATGACCTGGCTTCCTATAAGTTAATTATGCTGAGCTGTATCTAGGAGAAATGTTTTATTTCCTCAGGCTAGAAAAATTATTTGGTTTCGCCAAAACGATGCAGCAGTGCACGTTCGAAAACCAATTTCATTCGTAAACCAGTTAAGAGAATTAGACCCAAATTTGTATTGAATAGCTAAGAAAATAGCGAAATAAGGAGGGGTTGCTTATAAAGGCGGGGCAGGACGATGTTCTTCAATAGCAGTGAAAGACATTATTCATTCTGGTTTGAAGTGATAGCTTACTGTTATCAATTGTGTAACGACACAATATTTGTAATGAGGGTTGCGACATATTCAAGATCCGTTAAGATAGTAAAAGTCCAGCGCCTTTTGCGAAATGACAACCTTAGAATGTTTTTAATTAAAATTTGTGTTGCTTACTTAAGCTTTTAATCGTGTACAAACGCGCGACATATGTTTAAAATTACTCTCTTGGGCCCTGTTCGCACTAAGACGAAAATTTGAGTTTGGCGTTTGCACAAAACATGAAAATTTTGTAATCACCAAAATCCTGTTCGCACATGAAGATGCAAAATATTTTTTAGTGACAGATGGCTCTAATGCAAGGCAACCGCAAAAACCACACTGAAGGAGTCCGTCATCAATTTGATGACCCAATGACGGATGTGAGCAGACATGTTTGTCACACACTGTAATCTAATCTAAAATTCAAATTACTCTATTTTCAAAAAAAAAACAAGCTACCGAGCTGAAACCGTGCAAGCAGATACATTTCTAAAACGTCTTTTACGTGATGAAGCTAAAAATGCAAAAGTCTGTTTAATTTTGAATTTTAGTTTTTTTTTATGACGTCATGTGAAAACCAAGAATAGATTTCTTTATTTTAGAGTAAGTGGCGATGGAAGATTTAGCAAGTAAACATTATTTGGAAATTCCCGATGACAACCTTTCAGAGTTATTATGTTTCTTTCACAAAGCTGTGTATCTCATGATCTGTTTTCATTGCTTTTTAACTTCTCTAATTTTGCTAATTTGTCGAAGATGTTAAAGGGGCAGTGTTACGAGGATTTTGCTATTTTAGGTCAATTCTGTGCTAAAATCATTACTTTGAGGCTTTACTCATAAACAAAATGCTTCTGTACAACTACGACGATGATATCAAATGAATTTTATCAGAGGGGGCTACCCATAATAAATTTCTTGACGATTGTTTGAAGACGTAGCATCAAAACTTGAAAAAATTGGCCAGTTTTTTTTAAGTTTCAATCCATTTCCATCCTTGCCATCCGTACCAACAGGCGACAGGAAACAGTTTCAGCACCTTCAAATAGTCTATAATAACAAAACTAAACCATTAGTTTTGGAATTCAATTGATGCGAAGACACCGCCCTTCCAGCTTTTTATAAAGTTGCCAAATAGCGTGACACTGCCCCTTTAATAATTACTTAGTTACTTGTTTTATGAATTTTACTTCCATCCCGAAGTTCCTTTTAAAAAGCCTCTGAAACGTGCTCTTCTTAAACAAAAAAATGCCTCATGCTGCTGGTAATAAACAGTTTGCTTAAGATTTCAGGCTGTTCGATTAGCAGCTGCTGAATTGTTGAGAATAAATAGAGACTGAAAGTGGGCGATAACAGACACTTCTTATGGTAATCTTGTGCAACTGTCGGGCAGTAATTAACTATGTAAGATAAAACGTAGCCGCGGCTTACTAAACAGCTGACTAAAGACGGGCATAAGCATGAAAAAAGTCAATTATTTTCACACTTTCATTTAAACTGTCGAAACCCCTACCCCTCTGAAAAGCTTGGATAGCCGGAATACTAAAGACAGGCATAACGTCAACAAGTCCATTTTTCAATTAATTTTCATACTTTCATTTAAACTGTCGAAACCTCAATACCTCTCAAAAGCTTGGATACCAAATATACCCATCATTAAATTTCACCACCTGCTAAGAGCCACCAACGTTTACGGCTTGAAAACGATGAACAGGAAAACTTTAATGTAACTTTACACACGAGAAGCTGCTATTGAATTGCAGTTAAATTTTTTTCACTGATTTTAAAAGTACGTAAAATTAAATGTTGATTATAAGAAATCGAAGATGTGTTTTTATCTACATCCACAGTATTAATCTATAACGGTTTTTCGTTACATAGATGCATCTCATTAGCAGAAATAATAACATGGGCAATATCGAAGCAAGCGCGTTAGACATGTGTATGCCTCGTTCTCTAAGCCACGAGCAGAAAGAAGCGCGCGTTACTGATGGATATAGCTCGTTCTTTTTAAAAGCCACGTGTCCAAACAAGCCCGCGATACTCGTGCATAACTAAACTACAAGCTGAAAGGCGCAACCGACAAAAACAAGCGCACTACACATGTGTGGCCGGAGGACATGAGGATGGCTTTCTGGAAAAAAGCCAGTTGGTTGAGACACTTTCAAGCTTATGCTTTTTGGGGGAGGAGGGAACGGCTGTTTGCCAAACTTATAGTCCTTAATAACAAAACTAGACCATTATTTTTTAGAATTCAATTGATGCGAAGACACCGTTCTTCCACCTTTTTATAAAGTTGCCAAATAGCGTGACACTGCGCCTTTAATAGCGGAGCTCCGGCGGCCCGAAGGGCCGCCAACCGGAGCACCATTGGTAAGAAAATGTGGTAACCCATCTGTTCGAGAAAATTGGTTTTGGTCCCCGAACGTACGTCCGCCGATTCATGTGTGCGCTGCGAAATGTCCTATAATAATAATAATAATAATAATAATAATAATAATAATAATAATAATAATAATAACAATAACAATAATAATAATAATAATAATAATTATAATCCAACATGGCGGAAATACTCCAGTTGACCACCTAGTTTACAGCATACATCTTTGATATTAGGGCCTGGGAGGGAGTTTGATTGCTGCTCAGGTGGCTAAACTTGGAAACAGTTGTTTCGCAAGCAAATTTGCGTCCGGTAAGCAAAAATGTTTTTGACCTGACTCAAAAACATTTCTTTGCGTCCGAGAAGCAAGATTTGCGCCCGAGTTAGAGTGTGTAACATCCCCGCCGTCGATTTTTAACAAAACATCGTCCCCGAGCGACGAACAATGTTGCGTTAAAAATCGTCTCGTGTAACATGCCATTACCGACCGTTGCCGCAACAAAGTTGCGTTAAAAGTTTTCTCGTGTAACATGGATTAAAAATCGGCGATAAAAAATCGGCGTTAAAAATCGCGATCGGCTCGTGTTATGGTACACCAGCCGATTTTTAATCCATGTTATACGAGACAAATTTTAAAGCAACTTTGTTGCGGCAACTTTCGGCAACGGCATGTTACACGAGACGATTTTTAACGCAACATTGTTCGCTGGTCGGGGACGATGTTGCGTTGAAAGTCGACGGCGGGGTGTTACACGCACCAACTCCAACAAAATTCAGGCAACAATGTTGCAGGGTTTTGAATTGCTTTCAAAAACCTGTAACACGTTGCCGCAACAAAATTTTGCTTCAAAAATCGTCCTGTGTGCCATGTTACACGAGACAACTATTAACACAACAATGTTGCGTTAAAAATCGGCGTTAAAATCAGCTCCTGTAACTTAACCTTTAGACTTCCTCGGACATCCATGTTATGGTCAATTGACACCTGTCAAAACAAGGCATCCGCTGACTAGTATCACGTGACCATATCGCGGGCTCAAGTTTGAAGGTCATCGAGGTCGCCTGTTTTTTTTAAGTTGACCGCTGACCAGGTACTGGCTTTTGATTCGATCGCAGGCTCAAGCCAGGTGTTGGACACCCAAACCAAAACGAGGCTTAATTTTTCGCGCGCTTTCTGCAGCTCAAAATTTCACCTTCAGTTGGTTTCTTCATTTTGAGCAAAACAACTTCATCTTCTTTCGAATTTCTTCGTGTAAAAGGCATCAAAATCAGGAACTAGTTTAAAGATACTCCGGAAGGTGAATTTTCAAGTGCTAAAACGGAAGAGCAAAATATTTTCCTCAGGAAAAGCTTAAAACTTGGATTCACTTGCATGGAGCTCGGATTGTGTGGTTGAAAAAAAAAATAATTCAACGCTTTTGAGGGCTTTCACTTTACCGCGGCATCTTGTAGCTCACCAAGAAAGGTCACCTAATAGTTCACCGGCATTAATGGGAGGAACGAGTAGCTCAAACTTAGTGGAAGAAGTTCTTCCTTTCAACAAACCGCTTGCTATTTTTGGAGTTTCGTGTTTTTACTAAAGTGGATACGTATTTTCAAGAACCTCTACATCACAGGTAAATTAAATAAATTGAAGCTTAAAATTTGCTTTAATCGTTGTTACTTTTCTTGGATCGGGAATGAAATTTGTATTTTTCTTTCGACTGGACATAAATACTCGTTTTGGACGCAAAGAAGTAGTTGAATTGGTTGTTTGTTTTGCTGCTTTCCTTGCAAAAGATCGCGAACGAGTGTTTTTACTCGTAACTCCGCTTGGCTGACTCTTTTTCGACGTCTGTGCCTCAACAGCGCTAAGAAATTTTTGCCCTTATCTTATTTACGCGTCATCGCAAATGACTCCTCGTTAAAAAGGATTAACATGAGGCGACGCAAGTGACTTCTACTGTAAGTATCTCCTCCCGCTGAGATTTTTGTCTTGCGGTGGCGGCAAGCGTTATAATCTATCGTATCCGGTTTGAGTCATTTGTCATCTACTTATCTTCGGCATCTGGAAAATGATGTTATTTTAACTAAGCATGGTTTCTCGTAACAGCGAAACTTGTTTAGTTATATCTCACCTCGTGACCTGCCTCAACCTCGTCGACCTTCACCTCGTGGCCTGCCTTAACCCGCGAGTTGACAGACAGTTTACCGTGTTCGAAGATGGCACCGAGGAAGAGATTTCGTCCCTTCACTCTGGTCATAAATCCTGATCTTTCTTTCGACAAAAACTGGTATGTACTAAACCACCGTCTTTGTTCCATGCGTCCTATGCTCACTTCATAAGGACGGAACACTTGCTCGTTTAAAGAATTTCTTGAACGGCCTATATTTAAGTTGTATTGAAGGAGAAGTTGTAATCGAAGGAGAAACAAGCAAGCTCGTTCTAAAACTATGTGGTCCTTCCCGGGTAGCTCGAAATCCTAAAGAACTCATCACGCGACTTAATGTTTTGTCCATCCGAACTGGCGGGTGACACACCTCTTACAGTTCGATGTAACACGAAAGAACTTAACATGCAGTTTAATGTTTTATCCATCCGAACTGGCAGGTGACACACCTCATACAGTTCGATGTAACACAAAAGAACTTATCACGCAACTTAATGTTTTGTCCATCCGAACAGGAGTACGGTGTAACCAAGAGATAATAATATTATGCAAGTTATAATAATAATTTGTCTCACTTTAAGGTAGTGAACCGTAACCAAAAATACTTATTTCACTGCATGGGAGCAATTATCCTGCTACTATTAATGTAATTGAAAAATTTATCCTGAAATGTACGCATGTTTGCCACCTCTATTTCGGTCTTTTGACCAATTTAGCCACTTGTATGTTTTCAGCAGGTTAGCATGATGATTCAGAGGATTTGCATGTTAGTAACTAAAAACAGCCATGTGCTTGAATGTGGCATACTTTGTGTTTTGACCTCAAAGGTCATTTCTGGGTTATCAACGCCAGTTTGTTGGAACCCGTGTTGTTTTCGTCTAGCGACTGCGGTTTTTACGCCCTTTGAGTGGTTTAGCCTCCCCCCGGAGGGGGGGTACTTCCTAGTAATAGGCTAATGGGGATGTGCCGCTGGATGGGGTCGCATTTTCACGAATGGTTGACTATAATGGGGTTGCATTTTCAATATAGTTACTAGAATGGGGTCGCACATTTTCGGGATTTCTGGGGTAAATGTACCAGAATGTTTGAACTGTAGGTGAAAAGTAAAGTGTTCTACATTCAGTTTAACAAATGTGTCAATTCATTTTAGGATGAGCTAACACTTGAAAGGCTTTACAAGGTAGATGCATAAACAGAAAGTGACTAAGTTGGGATCACGAAAATTACATTTTTCCAAAAGTGACTAAGATGGGGTCTATATTTGGCCACAGAATAGACTATAATGGGGTAGGGGTTGTGAGAGGCCAGCGGCACATACCTTGCAAAAATTTATCAAGTAGCCCCCCTTCCCCCCGGGGGGGGGGGCTTAGCTCATTTCAGTGTGTCCGTTGACGGTACAGCCAGTCGATATCTTTGTAAGGATACGATTTTGAGCCGTGTAATCGTGATCTTTATCTTGCAATATTTATATTCCCGGGCCAGGCCATTTGTTTTTGCGGCAAGATGTTGTGTTTGTATCACTGCTATTAACGGTCTTTCTATCCTTTTGTAGCTTCAGGCTAAGAGAGCTATGCATCACCTGAGATTGATCGCTTAGCTTTAGTAATGGCTGTGTTTTTCTCATCGCTTCGTTCCGCTCCGTGAATGCGGTGTTAATATTTTCCTCCTTTCGTTTATGCCAGTTTATTAGAGAGTCCGTCTTTCTTTCTTGCATTCTTTTTGCTGCTTAAGTTTCTCTTCACGCGTGTTTGGACGTGATCTAATGACCCGCTTTCGTTCCAGATTATTGGCGTCGGTGGAGTCCGCCATCATTAAAGAGCGTCGGGAATGACTCGACCGAACACACTGTATTTAATTTCAAAGTAAGTGTTTAACTGATCGTAACTTCAATTTAATTTGTCTCATATTCCATCGGCCCTTTCTGGTTTATTTTTTATTTAATGACATCGTCCATGACATTCAAACAGATTATAACGCCTTTCCTGGCCGCAAGGCGAAGAACCCTAGTGAGAGTATGTAAGGAATGCTAGGAAAGTTTCCTAGCATTTCTCTGCGGTGCTTACAGTAGAAGCCCAGCATTAGCATTATCTACTTTTTGTGTAACGTTTTTGTTGTGAGACGTATTTTTGCATATTCTTTCAAGAAAACTCGTCGATTTATCTTTATTAGATTTTGAACCTTTGTTTTTGCTCTGGTTTCAGTCGATTTGTTTTCTTCCTGTGACGCATGTCAGGGCGGTTCCACATTTGACGAGTACGGTGAATTATTATTGATGATGGCAGACCGTTCTAGCGGTTTTTAATTTTCAGACTATTTGACATCGCAAGACCTTTGTCATGATGAACGATTAGAAAAAGTAAAAAGAAAGATAAAACCATCACGATCCATTAGAATAGTTTTCTAAAAGTCCGGCGCCTTTTGCGAAATGACAACCTTAGAAAGTTTTTAATTAAAATTTGTGTTGCTTACTTAAAGGAGCACTGTCACCGGTATTTTTGCTGTTTTAGTTCAATTCTGCCAAAATTACTGCCTTTTACCTGTTATCGTGCAAAAAATGTCCTACAGAATCAGCAAGATGAATTCCAATGAAATTTTAGCAGGAAGAGCTAACCATAATAATTTTTTTGTGATTTTTCAATACATAGCTTGAAATTTTGAAAAAACTGGCAAGTTTTTTCAAATTTCAATCCATTTCCATCCTCGTCATCTTACATGGAATACAGACGTTTATGGTGTCAATGCAGTACCACAGTCTTTGGCAACAAAACTAGACCATTAATTTAAGGTTTCCATTGATGCATTGGCAGTTTTAAGCTTTTTAAAGTGATGGTACAATAGCGTGACACTGCCCCTTTAAGCTTTTAATCGTGCACAAACGCGTGACATATGTTTAAAATTACTCTCAGCCCTGTTCGCACTAAGACGAAAATTTGAGTTTGGCGTTTGCAAAAAAAATGAAAATTTTGTAATCACCAATTTTTTGTTTTCGTAATCCTGTTCGCACATGAAGATGCGAAATTTTTTTTAGTGACAGATGGCTCTAATGCAAGGCAACCGCAGAAACCACACTGAAGGAGTCCGTCATCAATTTGATGACCCAATGACGGATGGATGTCAACGAACAAAGGATTTTTTCGCCTGGCAAAATTTTTACAGCCTCCAAAGCTAGTCGACGGAATCTTTGAAGTTTCGTTGCGCTTGCAAAAATTTTGGTGGGTGCAAAAAATCGTTCGCACTAGAAATGGCTTCGCGTTGACAGATTTTTTGGCAAATCAAACAAAATTTCGCGTAGTGCGAACAGGCCCTTGTCATACAAAAGCTTAATTAAAAATACCAGTAAGTTAAGATTTTGGTGTTGGACAGGAAAGCATGAAGAAAGTATGCGCAGAAAAGATATAAAACAATACAACAAGTCTTCTGTATGGCAAACGATAAAAAAGGATTTAAACTTGATTGCTGAGAACCCGGCATAACAAATATTCACATGACATCTTTTCAGAATTTATTACACGGTAAACATTTACCTTCTTCAAAATAAAGTTATTAAAAATTGGGTGAAGGAAGAATTTTACTTTGTTTTGTTTGTTTTTGTTTTATATACAAAAAGATATTCCAATTCTGGAAAAAATACTTTTTATTCAACGGCGCATTTGCAACAACAGACAACACAACAGGTCACGTCCGTCTTTTGTGGCTTTGATGAGAAGGTCATTATAACGGCAATAGCATGTTTTATCTTCTCACTTATTAATAATAAATTACACCTAACAGGTAAACCAACTAGTCACGTTCATCTTGAAGCCACGTCGAAGCAGAAAGGAAAAAAATAGGACTTAAAAAATGCATTTTATGTTAATGCAAATAACAGGCTGAAGAAGGTTGAAACAGAAGCATTTTGAGGCAGTTCGGTATTTAAACTGAAAGAACACGACAACCACAAATGGGGAGACTATTTCCAACAGAGCAAAGCCGAGAAATAAACAGTAGTCACCTCAAGGACAAAATTGTTGCTATGATTTTAATTAAAAGCCGAAGGTCTGTAAACGTTTTAGGAAACAGGCAGATGTTTTTTCTGCATATTGCACTTAGGAAGACCTGAAAACCTTGTTTATTTCTACGTATTGTAGTGTGGATACAATTCAACGGTTTGAAGTGTTGAATGGAACACAACTCAAACAAAGTGATAGGTTTCTTTATTTTAGAGTAAGAGGCGATGGAAAATTTAGCAAGTAAACATTATTTGGAAATTCCCGATGACAACCTTTCAGAGTTATTATGTTTCTTTCACAAAGCTGTGTATCTCATGATCTGTTTTCATTGCTTTTTAACTTCTCTAGTTTTGCTAATTTGTCGAAGATGTTAAAGGGGCAGTGTTACGAGGATTTGCTATTTTAGGTCAATTCTGTGCTAAAATCATTACTTTGAGGCTTTACTCATAAACAAAATGCTTCTGTACAACTACGACGATGATATCAAATGAATTTTATCAGAGGGGGCTACCCATAATAAATTTCTTGACGATTGTTTGAAGACGTAGCATCAAAACTTGAAAAAATTGGCCAGTTTTTTTAAGTTTCAATCCATTTCCATCCTTGCCATCCGTACCAACAGGCGACAGGAAACAGTTTCAGTACCTTCAAATAGTCTATAATAACAAAACTAAACTATTAGTTTTGGAATTCAATTGATGCGAAGACACCGCCCTTCCATCTTTTTATAAAGTTGCCAAATAGCGTGACACTGCGCCTTTAATAATTACTTAGTTACTTGTTTAGTAGTAGGGGTTGAGCAAACTTAACCCCTTTTTTACCTTCCCTTTGCCTTCCCCTGCCTTCCGCTGGCTTCCTGCATAATAATAAGTGTCTTCCTGCATATTAATTAAGCGTCTAGGTAAAAATGCCTTCCTCCATACTAATGAGCGTCGCTCTAGTTCAATAGCAACAATAGACCTGCCCAAATTTGCCCGATCTCTTTTAACCCTGATTGGTTCATGTAGAATGTATTACGTGTTCAAAATAAAAGCGGGTAGATTTCGAAAGCGCTATCGTTCAAGCAATCACTTCGCTAGGAAAAAAGGCTAACTGTCACCAATATTTTTTCAAACACTGCTCCAAACATGCAAGTCGAATCAAGCAGTACCCCTTTCTTGACGATTGACGAAGTGGAACAAGTCCATCGACAAAGGGCAGTCAGTCTTATCGGCCATGTTTTTCAGTTAACGTATGCCGCTATACTAGACGCACTGATTCAAGAAGAAAAAATAACTCGCTGCAACGGCTGCGCCGTTCAACATTTAAGTCAAAGACAGCACTCCTGCCTGATGATGGATAGCGAAGATGCCTAGACTTGCCCGATCTGGTTCATGTAGAATGTATTACGTGTTCAAAATAAAAGGGGGTAGATTTCGAAAGCGCTATCGTTCAAGCATTCGCTTCGCTAGGAAAAAAGTCTAACTGTCACCAATATTTTTTCAGACATTGCTCCAAACATGCAAGTCAAATCAAGCGCTAATGTTGTAACTTAGTTGAAAGCATTAAAATACAGGAACGTATTTGTTGTGTGGCAACAAAACTGATCCATCTATTCGAAAAACCGCTTGGCTCTGACTGTTCTTTTATTAAGCGGTAGTTCCGTTCACACAACCAAAACACACACATGACAGAAATTTTAACCGAAAACTGCGTTCTCTTCTATCTCAATACTGAAAACCCCGATACTATCTGACCCCTCAGCTTTGGTGATGAGAGATGTGAGAGAGAAAATAAATTCTTAGCTAACTTTTTTCGTTTTCCGCTCCGTTAGTCACGCACGCGTTATGCAAAACGGATCTCAGCTCTTCTCTCAACCCTATATTTACATACAAACTCTAAAGTAAAAAAGCCCATGGGGGAACCTTCTACCATTCAACAACAACAATGGACGTTCGGAACGCTTAATTTTCAACACGCGACTAATATGAATTACACGTTTCTTGAGACGGACAAACATAAACTTTATTGCCTTTTCTCAGCGAATACAAAAACAATACAGAAATTGATTTGAATTGAATAAACATACATTTATTGACAACGAAAGCTCCAACAACTACGAAATGCTTAGCACAAAGTATCAGAAAATTAGGACGCAATCAATTGTCTTCGTCACATTGAGAATACCAAACAATAAGACCGAAGTCCCCTTAACAAAGAAATAAACTCCAATAGAACAACACGCTGGAAATTGATTTGAAATACATTCGTATTGAGACCAAAAACACAGTATATCAGTCAAAGTAGTTCTATTCTTCATCTTGTGGAATGGGTTGCTTCACAAACATTCGATTAAGCAAGAATTTCCGCTTATCGATGGCTAGCTCTGTCGATTCTAGCCAATCGAATCCATCCGTATCTTTGAGATCTTTTTGGGTTTCCATCACTTTTTGGAAGGTGTAATCTTTCTTCATCGCTCGCATCCACTGCAGATACTCTAACAGTACTTTTCTCAGTTCTTTTCTGTAGAGTGGAAGGAGAGCGTTCTGTGCTTTAAGGTGAGCCACATTTTCCGAATCTCCGTTTCTTTCGTACTCATCAACCAAAGCATTGAGCTGGACCTCGTGGCGTTCCTGAGCTTCATCTAATATGCGCGACCAAGGGTTTAAGTGCTCTGTCACTTCTTGGGAAAAATCCGTTTCTTGGCTAGATTGAGAGTCTTCACTGTTTTCGCTATCTTCGAAATTTCCATTACCCCGTTGAAGAAGGTAGTCATTATAACCTTCGCTCCAAGACATTTTTTTTGGTTTGAACAGCACGAGCTTTGACGGCAAACTAAACGCCAAGTGGAGCGCCGCCTTTAAAACAAGCAATGGAAATGTGAAGCTTGTGGGATGCGGTTTAGTGTGACAAGCTACTGGTACTGCAGGCGGGGCTACTAAGCTCTCTTCTCTGTATTCGGCCCTTCATCGTCTCCATGCAAAGTGAGCCACTCAAGAACTGAATCGGCTGTTGTTTTACAACGTTTGATTCTCTTGGCTGCTTTTCCAACGCCTCTTGGTAGAGATTTCAGCGATTTATTTACTCCTCTTGGTGTTGATAACTGATGGAAGATCGTATCCTTTTCCTCATCCTGCACTGACAGAGGTGTTTCACTTCTTGAACGTCTTAATCCCTGGCTCCTTTTTGCTGGATAGATCATCACTCTAACCTTAGGTTGTAATTTCGCTTCTTGTAACCACTTCCTTCGATCGATATAATCTAATCCATGTACATCTGTGAGATGATTAGACAATTTAACGAGACCACCTAGTTTACAGCATACATCTTTGATATTAGGGCCTGGCTAAACTATGAAACATTGTTGCCGAAACATTGTTTCCCTGGGATTGCTGCTCAGGTGGCTAAACTGGGAAACATTTTTTTCGGAAGCAAATTTGCGTCCGGGAAGCAAAAATGTTTTTGACCTGATTCAAAAACATTTCTTTGCGTCCGAAAAGCAAGATTTGTGTCCGACTGGGAGTGTGTAACACCCCCGCCGTCGATTTTTAACAAAACATCGTCCCGAGCAGCGAACAATGTTGCGTTAAAAATCGTCTCGTGTAACATGCCGTTACCGAAAGTTGCGTTAAAAGTTGTCTCGTTAAACATGGATTAAAAATCGGCGTTAAAAATGGACTCGTGTAACATAACACGAGTCGACTTTTAACGCCAATATTTATTGCCCATTTTTAATCCGTGTTACACGAGACAACTTTTAACCCAACTTTGTTGTTGCGGCAACTTACGGCAACGGCATGTTACACGAGACGATTTTTAACGCAACCGTTGGGGACGATGTTGCATTAAAAGTCGACGGCGAGGGTGTTACACGCACCAACTCCAACAAGATTCGGGCAACAATGTTGCGTTAAAAATCGGCGTTCAAAGTCGGCTCGTGTGACATCACCTTTAAAAATCGGCTCGTGTAACATCACCTTAAACTTCCTCGGACATCCATGTTATGGTCAATTGACACCTGTCAAAACAAGGCATCCGCTGACCAGTATCACGTGACCATATCGCGGGCTCAAGTTTAAAGGTCATCGAGGTCGGCTGTTTTTTTTAAGTTGACCGCTGACGAGGTACTGGCTTTTTATTCGATCGCAGGCTCAAGCCAGGTGTGGGACACCCAAACCAAAACGAGGCTTAATTTTTCGCGCGCTTTCTGCAGCTCAAAATTTCACCTTCAGTTGGTTTCTTCATTTTGAGCAAAACAACTTCATCTTCTTTCGAATTTCGTGTAAAAGGCATCAAAATCAGGAACTAGTTTAAAGATACTCCGGAAGGTGAATTTTCAAGTGCTAAAACGGAAGAGCAAAATATTTTTCTCAGGAAAACTTGGATCCACTTGCATGGAGCTCGGATTGTGTGGTTGAAAAAAAAAAATTCAACGCTTTAAGGGCTTTCACTTTACCGCGGCATCTTGCAGCTCACCAAGAAAGGTCACCTAATAGTTCACCGGCATTAATGGGAGGAACGAGTAGCTCAAACTTAGTGGAAGAAGTTCTGCCATACAGTTCGATGTAAAACAAAACGAAACAACTTGTCATGCAGTTTAATGTTTTGTCCATCCGAACTGGCGGGTGACACACCTCTTACAGTTCGATTTAACACGAAAGAACTTAACATGCAGTTACATGTTTTATCCATCCGAACTGGCGGGTGACACACCTCATACAGTTCGATGTAACACAAAAGAACTTATCACGCAACTTAATGTTTTGTCCATCCGAACAGGAGTATGGTATAACCAAGAGATAATAATATTATGCAAGTTATAATAATAATTTGTCTCATTTTAAGGTAGTGAACCGTAACCAAAAATACTTATTTCACTGCATGGGAGCAATTATCCTGCTACTATTACTGTAATTGAACAATTTATCCTGAAATGTACGCATGTTTGCCGCCTCTATTTCGGTCTTTTGACCAATTTAGCCACTTGTATGTTTTCAGCAGGTTAACATGATGATTCAGAGGATTTGCATGTTAGTAACTAAAAAGAGCCATGTGCTTAAATGTGGCATACTTTGTGTTTTGTTGGAACCCGTGTTGTTTTCGTCTAGCAACTGCGGTTTTTACGCCCTTTGAGGGGAACTTCCTAGTAATAGGCTAATGGGGATGTGCCGCTGGGAGAGGTGCTTACGAGAGGTACTTACCTTGAAGTGTAATTGAAGTTCTCTTTAGATATGTGGAGCATTATGGGATAATTATGCAAATCAGCAGTGATATAAACCCCAGGAGGCGGCGTGATAACCATTTCTTCCTGGAGGGCAAATATGATTTAGGCCAAGGTCCTAAAGAGCACCAAGGGTGGGAACGTCAAAAAGTAAAAAGAGACAGGGATGGGAAGCATTATCCCATAATGCTCCACATATCTAAAGAGAACTTCAACTTGGAAATGTCAATCCCTGCGGACTGTAACACTGACATGATCCACCTAGCTATTGTCCTAGGGGACACTGGATTGTATGGCCTAATGAAGGACAAAAACAATTTAGAAACAAACTGTCCACTACGAGACCTAAGTGTTTCAGAACGAGAAATATACTCCTTTAACGCAGCAAACGGGCAAATTGAAGCACAGCCTGAAGACGAAAAAGTGATCTCAGTAGACTTCCCTGGCCTGGAAGTCTTTAACCGATCAGTCACAACAAAGCTAATTGAATCTCGAGATTCCTTCTTGAAATTTAGGTCTAAAGCAGATAACGTCTGCTGTCTCTGTGTAGAGGCTAATGCACACAGCATGACAGTCTTAAGAGTTAACGACTTTAAACTTAGCTCACATAGAGGAGCTAAGGTCTTTAAATAGTCAGTAACTTTAGAAACATCCCATGTAGAAGAATACCTTGGAGTGGGTGGTCTGAGAACGTAAACTCCTTTGAGTAATCTCGCTATTAAAGGATGTGAACCAAGAGAATCTCGATCATCATTCATGGAACAAAGTGTTGTAGATAGTGCAGAACGGTAAGTGTTAATGGTACTGTATCCTTTGCCTCCATGATAACAATCAGTTGAGAACTCCACAACCTGGATGACAGAAGCTTGAAGTAAATCAATTTGCCGTTTATGATACCAGCCAGACCACTTGTCCCACACTCCCTTGTACTGTTTCTCAGTGCCTGCTGTCCAAGATGCACAGATGATGTCAATTGCTTGCTTTGAAAATCGCTTGTTTGACAGAGTTTTCCTGATAACGTCCAAGCGGCCAAGTTGAGTTTGTGTCTCAGCGGTTGCTGTTCTTGGTTGTGAGGGAGACTCAGGAGATTGTCCAGACGAGGCAACAAGATTGGCTGAACTGTTGACAACTGTAACAGAAGTGGATACCAACTCTGGGTAGGCCACACTGGTGCAATCTTAGCATTAAGCCTAGATGCAAAAAGGTCAATCTCAGGAATAAAGGTTTGAGAAATAATGTCCTGAAAAACCTCACCATTTAAGGACCACTCCAAATTAGAGGAGATTTCTCTGGATAAGGTATCGGCCTGAATATTAACCTTCCCTGGGATGTGCTGAGCAGACAAGAAAATATCCCTCAACTTGCACCATTCCCAAATACGTCTGGACAATGAATCTAATAAGGGGGATCGTACACCCCCCATACTATTAATATAGGCCACTGCAGTGGAGTTGTCAACTGCAAGTCTAACATGAATGGACCTCAAGTTAGACACAAAACACTGGAACATGAAATGATTCTAGAAGTTCCAGGTAATTGATATGATGTTCGGATTCACTTTGAGACCATCTGCCAGATGCAGACAGACTACCACTCACGGCTCCCCAACCAATCAAACTTGTATCTCTGGATGTAAATATCAATATTTGGAACCGAAAAAGTCTACCATTGCACTGTGTAATATTCTCAATGACCCGTAGTAAATCAGAACGAGCTTGAGAGCTCAAGCAAAGTGTCTTGTCATAATCAAGGCTTCCAGACAAAGTCTGAGTCTTGCATAACTCTAAGGAACGATAATGCATCTCTAGATAATTCACAGCCGGGAGTGCAGAAACTAACAGCCCAGTTACTTTAGCAACATCCGTAACACTGGGTTGATGCTTAGCTAAAAGGCCTTTACAGGCGGAGACTATTTTCTCTAACTTAACAACTGACAACTGCAATCTCACTGCGATGGAGTTAATTATGAAACCCAAATAAAGGATCTCATTGACAGGAACTAGCTGAGATTTCTCAACTATGACAGTAAAGCCAAACTCACAAAGAGTTTGTTTTCAGACCTCAAGTTGCTGTAAACACTCATCATAAGAGCTTGCAATAAGTATGAGATCGTCAATGAAAATAATAACCCTGAAGCCAAGAAACCTAAAATAAGCCATAATAGGCTTAAAAATCTTAGTGAAAACCCTGGGTGCAAGACTGTACCCAAAAGGTAAGCAAGTAAACTCATAACGCTTGAAATTCCAAAGAAAACGTAAGTATTTACGATGGGGCTGGAAAATAGGTACACTGAAATAAGCATCCTTAAGGTCAATAGAGACCATGAAGTCCCCAGGGGAAATACAATTCAAGGCCATGCGGATATTATCCATCTTAAAATGAATCTTTCCGACAAATTGATTTAAGGGCTTAAGGTTTATAACTGGCCGAAAGTCCCCGGTCTTCTTGGGAACCAAAAAGACTGTAGAAATGAATTCATCATCACAAGGAGACACTTCAGTCACAGCGCCCTTGGAAATTAGCTTTTTAATCTCTGACTCAATCAAAGCAGTTTCCCTTTTAGTAAATTTAGGAAACTTAGGCAGATTTACTTGATGAGGGGTTGATTCAAACTCAAGGTGATAACCTGAGACAGTTTGTAAGATCCATGGATCACTAGTAAACTCCCTCCATTTGGGTAAATTCCCAGATAAACCACCAGCCTGTAACAAAGGTACAAAGTGTACATTTACCTTGTTTACACTTTGTCCTTCTGTGGTTTGGTGCTGGTTATTGGAGCTGATCGTCCTCCTACTTGTTGCCGGTCGTGAAAGTAACTTCCTCGACCTCGGTAGCCTAAAAAAGTGGACTTTCTACCAGACCTCTGTGAGTAGCTCCTGCTAGGTGTATCAGACCCTCTCTTGTAAGAACTGACCATGTTCTTGAACGAAGTCGGACGGCCAGACACTCTCCTAGAAATCTTATTGACCTCTCAATCTCCTTAATATGCTTGGGCAATTCATCCCCAAACAAACAAGTTGTAATGGCGTTAGACTTGTTACAAACAGACTGATAAGGCCTAGCGATATCTAGTTTAAGAAACTCTCTTCGTTTAAGAGATGTAAGAAAAGAGGCATGCCCCAGAAAGGCAACAGCGTCTGCCAATAAAAATAGCAAAACATTGGGATCCATTGAAGACTTGTCTTTACGAGCTTTAAGTGCTGAATCAAACAACTGTATTATAGGCTGAGATGCCTTGACAATACCTTTCTGGAGCTCTTGAAGACCGAGGTCCTTGGATTTAGACTCCTTAGACAAATCGTGCCACAACTCTAACTTGACTTTAGGCATACACAAGTATTTACAATTTGCAGGAGTCTTATACGTCTCGTACAAATCCTTTAACTTGGAATCCATGGCTTTTTTTGAGCATGCGTCATTGACACGTTGAGCAATGACCTCAGCCACTTCAGGCCCAAAACTTTCGGTTTTCTCGAACACCGAAGGCAGCTTAACCCATTGGCACCCGTGCCGGCCAAAACCGGTCGTAAAAAACTCCCATGCTTCAAAACATTGCAACTTTCTCAATCGCACGAATATTGCCTTAACTGTTAGTTGTGAGCACGAAATGGAATGCCCTTTAAATTTGGATATCCAATAAATGCAAGAAACGTAGCGATTTTTACCAAATATGGCCTTTTGAGTTTGGACAAGAACGAAACTGGCCGTTTTTAACGTCAAAGAGAAACAACAAAAATGCCCCTTTTTGCCTTCATGTTTTTAGGGAAATCATCATCCAAAAACCAAAATTCAACCATCATAACAAAATTCAGTCCTTTTTCTAGCTTAGAAATGACTTTTTTTGTTCATATTCTTCTCCCGAGCGTAGATACAGCCTTTTGTTCCAGTGCATTCGGGCCTTCCCGACATTTTCAACATCTTGAGCGCATTGCATGCTGGGAACTAACGAGAATTTTTGAAAGCGCCCGTTCCTTCCCCCAATTCTTTCACACAGCCACTCCGACCTACCGCCAAAATTTCCTGCTCGTAGTCATCTTCAGGACACAGAAATTCCAAAATATGTGGCGGTAGGTCGAGAAATTCATCAATAGTCGAGTCCCAAAGGTACTAAGTGTTCGACCGGCCAAATTCCCAGTTCGTCGAGTAACAAGCCAAATTCAACAACAAAGTACATCACCTTGCTCGATTCTTTGAGAAAGTGGACTCTTAGCTACCGTCACGCTTAATGATGCTCATCAGGCAGCCGCTAAAGATGAAAAATGGCTGTAAATTTAGCAGAAATCGCAAGCAAACCCAACTTGGGCCATTGTTGTCGCTTCACGGATAAAAAATAGCTGCGTCAAAATGACGTTTCAGAAACCTTGAGCCTCCAGTGGCTTAGGACAGCACCACTTTTCCCTGGTAGTTCAAATAAAGAGTCACGAATTGCTATTCATCGTTTATAGGTGGAAAATCACTCCGAAAATGTAAAAACCTGCGGTAGTCAATGGGTTAAACTCCTCCTCGTGAGGCTCATTAGTCGATGCGACTTCGTGTGAAGCTACTGCGGCCGAGGGGTCAAAAACCCCTTCGGCGGTTTCTGAAGAGGACTTTGAATTTTAAGCCTCTGAACCAGAGTACTCAGTCCTAGATTTCTCGCTACAGAACTTTGCAGCAAGGTCGTTAAGCTTGTCAAGAATACTGTCGATTCCGAGCTGTTCCTTCAACTCATCCAAATCAAATTCCACGTGGTCTGTGTCGTCGGCCTCAGCCGCGTCGTGAATTTCATTCGCAATCACCACATTGGGTTCCAAAGGTACAGTGTTAACGCCGGTTGTCGAAGACATCACCACGTGGGCAAGCGAAACTCTTGCTGTCAACTGTCGAGCGCCAAATAAGCGACGGAAGCTAAAAGAACGAGTAAAGGACGAAAAGAAAAAATGTGAGTAAACGAACAAGGAACTCCCCTTGAAAAAACGAAAACAAAACAAGGAACGTAAAATAGATAAATACAAACGAATTCGCTGACCTTGTAAAGCACGAAAGGAAGAACTGGTTATCACGCCGCCTCCTGGGGTTTATATCACTGCTGATTTGCATAATTATCCCATAATGCGGAGCATATCGGAAGAGAATGGGGTTGCATTTTCAATATAGTTACTAGAATGGGGTCGCACATTTTCGGGATTTCTGGGGTAAATGTACCAGAATGTTTGAACTGTAGGTGAAAAGTAAAGTGTTCTACATTCAGTTTAACAAATGTGTCAATTCATTTTAGGATGAGCTAATACTTGAAAGGCTTTACAAGGTAGATGCATAAACAGAAAGTGACTAAGTTGGGATCACGAAAATTACATTTTTCCAAAAGTGACTAAGATGGGGTCTATATTTGGCCACAGAATAGACTATAATGTGGTAGGGGTTGTGAGAGGCCAGCGGCACATACCTTGCAAAAATTTACCAAGTAGCCCCCCTTCCCCCCCGGGGGGGGGGGCTTAGCTCATTTCAGTGTGTCCGTTGACGGTACAGCCAGTCGATATCTTTGTAAGGATACGATTTTGAGCCGTGTAATCGTGATCTTTATCTTGCAATATTTATATTCCCGGGCCAGGCCATTTGTTTTTGCGGCAAGATGTTGTGTTTGTATCACTGCTATTGACGGTCTTTCTATCCTTTTGTAGCTTCAGGCTAAGAGAGCTATGCATCACCTGAGATTGATCGCTTAGCTTTAGTAATGGCTGTGTTTTTGTCATCGCTTCGTTCCGCTCCGTGAATGCGGTGTTAATATTTTCCTCCTTTCGTTTATGCCAGTTTATTAGAGAGTCCGTCTTTCTTTCTTTCTTGCATTCTTTTTGCTGCTTAAGTTTCTCTTCACGCGCTAATTAGTATGCATTAACTTTGATACAGATCTCTACTGATTAACATTACAAACACGACAAACACAATCTATTGTTTCATTTCACAAGTAACATAAAATATTCGCGTGAGACCTTTATGGGCTTTAAAACAAACTGCCCATAAAGGTCTCCCGCTCATATTTTATGTATTACGTAACTTCAATTTAATTTGTCTCATATTTAGCCGGCCCTTTCTGGTTTTTTTTTTTATTTAATGACATCGTCCATGACATTCAAACAGATTATAACGCCTTTCCTGGCCGCAAGGCGAAGAACCCTAGTGAGAGTATGTAAGGAATGCTAGGAAAGTTTCCTAGCATTTCTCTGCGGCACTTACAGTAGAAGCCCTGTGCGTCCCTTCATGGCCCCGGTTAAACGATCAAACATTTTCATCCAGCATCGTGTTTGTCAAACATCACGTTGGGTGGCTAAACGCACAAACAATGTTTGACCAAACACCAGACAGAGTGAGTCCATAGAACGATTTTTTGCGTATTATCGCTGAAAGTTCTACGTTGTTTGGTTCATTTGGTTGCATGCTTTGTTGGTTATGGGGTGGCTAAATGATCAAACATTTGTTCGTAACGCGAAATGTTGGATGAAAATATTTCAGTGATCTAGATCCGCTCAAACATGGAAAGCCATTTAAAAGCAATGTTGAAAGATGTGGCTAAACGGCCAAACATGCTTGTCCAGCACGATGTTGGATGAAATGTTTGATCGTTTTTTTGCTACAAACATACACGTCGTATATTGTTTTCTTGTATTGTTTTCTCATTAAAACTGTCGAAACCTCAATACCTCTGAAAAGCTTGGATGCCAAATATACCCATCATTAAATTTCACCACCTGCTAGGAGCCACCAACGTTTACGGCTTGAAAACGATGAACAGGAAAACTTTAATGTAACTTTATACAGGAGAAGCCGCTATTGAATTGCAGTTGAATTTTTTTTCACTGATTTTAGAAGTATGTAAAATGTTGATTATAAGAAATCGAAGATGTGTTTTATCTACATCCACAGTATTAATCTATAACGGTTTTCATTACATAGATGTGGTCAGCTGAAACTCACAGCATTTACATATTACATAACAATTGCAAGTAGAAGTTAGACAATACACATAAGTAAGTAACACATTTTACCATAGTCTTGTTGCAGAAGATTAGAAAGCCAAATTACTTACGGCTCGTTTGAAGCCATCATATGAATCGAATTCAATCACTGAATCGCTTAAATTGTTCCAATCCTTAATTGTTCTAACAAATAAACTAAACTTGTAGGTATTTCCTGAAGAAAACGGTTGGATGAACGTCTTAGGCTGATATTGACGGGTGGTTCTTCCCTTAGGCTTACTATGGTCATATTATGGTACTTTGCCGTTGCCATGGTAGATATGGCTATCAACAAGTTCATTTTACTGCAAAATCCTGTGCTAAAACAGCAACCCATGGAAAGTAACTAAGACTGAATAATTTGTGTCGTTGATAAAGTGGCTTTTCCCGAACACTCGTAAAAGACCCATTTTGAGAAAACGTGTTTGAAAAGAGCGTTACCCTTACGTAGGGCCATATTTTGCAAAGGGCATGTAAAAGCGGCTAAGTGAGTCGACAGCAATATTTTGTCGTTGCCATGGTAGCGAGATAAGTTTAGTATACCTGTTGTTTGCAAACAAGTCGTCCACTTCAAGGGAAATTTTTAAGTGGTACCTCCCGATAGTTTGACTCTTCAACTCAGATGTAGAAATAAAAACACCTAACCAAAAGCAAAACTACCGCACAAAGGAAACAGACGCGCGTGCTTGAAAAACAAGCAATTTACCATTAAGAGAAGTTGTATTCGAAACCATGACAAAATTATAAAACTACAAAAAAGAACCCTTTCTGACTGTACCGCTAAGAACAGTGCCACATATTCACATGGGGCCACTTCAAAATGGAAAAAAAAACATATTTATAATTAACATATCGGGAGCGAAAACTGCATTTGAACAATTTGGTTATATGTGAGAGGAAATCTCTCAGTCATGTGAAATTTATGAAGCCAAAGGACAGAATTTTGTCGTTTTTTGACAATGGAGCTGGTACGTTCATTCTTAGAACTTATTATTAATCGAGGTGCAAATTAACGTCCGGTTTTTAGGGGGAGCAAGGGGGGGGGGGGGGGTCTTGTCACGAAGTCACGATAGTAAATTTTCGATTTCACGAATCACGACTCAAGTGTTAAATTCACTAAGGTCACGGAAAAAATCTGATCACAATGCAGTGAAATTCAGCTACGAACTCAACTTTAGACATTCACGATTTATTTCTTATTCACGATTCACAGCCAAGGACTTTAGCATTTCACGCCTCACGGAATACACTTCAATCACGATTCACGGAACAGATTTTCATCGAATCACGATTCACAGAGCACAAAAAAAAAACGGATGACCACGGCGTCACGAAAATATCCTTGACCCCCTCTTTTTAGAAGCGTTGAAAGACCACCACATGAACAAGTCACTTGCATTTGTAAGCATCCAACAACGATCCAAAGACACTCGAATTAGGCCCCTCTTATCAGACATTAAAAAGTTTATAGCGAGTTGAAAATGAACGGGAAATTTTAAAAGCATGTCTCTGGGTTTAAACTGTCATTGCCAAACTATAAAAATTGCAGCAATGAAGATTGGTTTGATTGATGGGTCTGGCTGCATACACCAACCACTCGTTACAAAAAAATGTCGAGCTTCAGAGGGATTGGAAACATCTCCAAAAGACCAAAGACCTAAAATAATATACAGTAACCACAAAAAAAAATTTCTTCATAGTTGAGTCACCTCACATGATGTTTAACAATGAAATTTTGATATCGATACCGAAGAATGACTCCTGAAACGTATTAATAACAAGAGGCTAAAATTAGCCTAAAATCGGACCCCAAAGATGGTGTATCCCTCATTTAGCGCTAAACAAAAGAAAAGAGAGACGTGTGTCCCTGTTACGTGATACTGTTCACAGTCTCCTATTTTTCCTTGGGATTGTCGAGACTCGGGCGCTTTGAGCCGCCATCTTGGTTGTATCGGCGAGCGAAACACAACTACCGAGGGGCGAAAATGGGGGAGAGAGATGCGGAAAAATAGGGAGAGTGAAGGCTGATTTTCACTAGCGACGAAGTCGGAGTCGGAGTCGGAGTCGGAGTTTTATAATCAGAAGCGTGGAGCGTTATGATCTAGTGAAAATCAAATCGACGGAGTCGGAAGCAAAGTACTGAATCCGTTATGACTCCGTCGCTTATGACCCGAGTGCAGTAAACTCTAGCTTGTCGGAGTCGCAAGCACTATTTTGGTACCGGGGGTGGATCCAGGAACTTTTGATAGGAGGGTTCCAAACTTTGCCTCAGAAAACACAAGAAACTTTTTTCGGCAAATTACTTCTCCTCGCAACTCCGTCACTCTCCCCAACAAACGTTCTTCATACGACATATCTCGGCCAATGTTTCCAAGGGCATATTTAGATGCTCTGCGTTGTACTTTTTCTAAGATAGTGGAGTCCTTTTTATTGTGTGAACATCACACTGAAGATCAATACTCCTAGACTCTTGTACAATTTCAAGAACAACTCAGAGTTTTGGGGGCCTACTGTTTGACTTGTAAATCCAAGCACACTATTTGCCTTGTTTGCACACTTGTTGGCTTGCAGGCTCCATGACAGATTTCATGTGAATTCCAAGATTCTCAACGTTAGATACAGATTTCAGTTGTTCCCACATAGAAAATATTGAGGCTTTTGAGTTATCAGTCTTTTTGGAAATGCGCATTAATTCGCATTTCGCAGAGACAATGCGCATAGAAAATGCCCAATAGAATTGTCATTATTATTATTATTATTATTATTATTATTATTATTATTATTATTATTATTATTATTATTATTATTAATTTGTTGGTGTTAAACCGCAGTTGCCAATCATTGCTCCAAGACTGCAACCGTATAAGGTCTTTCTGCAAGTTCTTGGACATCGTCCTTAGTATCTCTCAGTACTCTATATATTTTCATGTCATCTGCAAATGAGTTTGGTTTGTGACGTAATGTTTTTTGAAATAAGATGGGACCCAACACTGTTCCTTGGGGTACGCCAGACAAAACAGAAGTCCAGGATGAATTATGTTCCCGCAGGGCGACTCTTTGGTATCGATCTGTTAAAATTCCTCTAAGCCAAGACAGAGTGAACCTCGGATACCGTAAGTATGTATGGATTTCACTGGTTCACGTTGAAAGAACGAAGTTATAGTCAGAGGTGTCGCCATGTCGACTTTTCTCAGAAAGCAGAGACGATCACGTGTTTAACGCTTGTCGGAAAAAACTGCTTTGCGAGCAGAGGCGAGTGGCCATCAGAGGGTACCACCAAAAACATTTCATTGTGGAATATACCTGAAATTTAGGTTAGTGGCAAAATACAAAAACAAGTCAACCAGTTGAGTAATAATAGGCGCTTCTGCAAGAAATAAAACAAAATTCGGTTAGGGAAGGGGGGGGATCCCCCCGACCCTCCCCCTGGATCCGCCACCGCGGGATCATAAGCGACGGAGTCATAAACGTAGTCGGAAGCAAATCCGACTCCGATTCCGTCGCACTTATGACTCCGCTTACGACTCCGATTTTTGATTTTCACTGGGTCATAAGCGCTCTTACGACTCCGACTCCGTCGCAAGTGAAAACCAGCCTTGAAACAGTTTCTCACTGTCTCGTATTCGAAGGGCGTGTCGAAACTTTGGCACGTTAAAAATCTCTTTCCTCGGGAAAACATTTCAAACCGCAGGAAACAAGATATCGATCTATGTTACGATTTTGTTTCTCTACCATTTAGAAATAAAGTACAGTTGCGATAGTCTTTCAAACAAGGGTAGGCATGATAAAATCTGTACAGTACAGTTGCGATTTGAATTCCAATGCAAGCGGAGCACATTCGGAACGCTCCGTTGACTCCAAAAAAGTGGTGAAGCTCTCAGCGAATTGTAATAATAGCGTGAATTATAATACCTTTCGTAAATTGTAATAACAATCGTCGTGAATTGGAATACCAGCGCCGTAAATTGTAATAATTGTCGAAATTTGTAATAACAATAACCAAGGTATCGCAAATTACAATAACATGTTGCCGTAATTTGTAATAAGCCGAGCTGCCGCAAAATTGTAACTTGAAAACAACATTGTCACGTTTTGTAACAAGCCTTAAAGTAACTACTGAGGGCTTGTGTAATTTGGTTGTCAGTTTCAAAATAGTGTATTAAAAATATTTCAGCTAACCCCAACGCTAACCCTAGCCCTAGTGCTAACTCTAACCCTAAACCTGACAATAATCCCTTGAGTGCCGTTTACAAGTCAAACAAAATCTTTGCGTGCTGACTTGAAGTTAACCAAGGCTGCTGTGTGCTGTTTTTAAGTCAACAAGAATGTTGTACACTGTTTTCGTGCCAAGCAGGGTAGTATGCGCTGCATTTAAGCAAGGTCGACCATTTCCAAGTCAGACAGGCATCTTGAGCGCTGTTGATGAGTTTAAAAGACACATAGCGCATTATATCTGAGCACAGACGTTCCGTGTTGTCTTAAGTCAGTTACGAGCATTTGGTGCTTTGTTTTCAAACAAAAAATTCCCTTGGGCAATGTTTTCAGTATTAATTTAATTAATTCAAATAAATTAATTAAAATTCTTTTACATCAAATTTAATTAACTAAATTAATACTAAAATATTTGTTCGATGTTGCTAAAAGCACAAACCATCCAACAAGGATGAAACATTGTTGCAGGTTACGTCAGGATGGGAACCATTAGGACCCAATACAATGGGTTTGCCGGGAGGAGTCTCACTCCTAGTAGCTTCAACCTTGCCATGCCAGACTAGACCTTAGGACAGGGTCCTTAATAGACTTGCTCCAAGTCACCCTCTCGTAACTCTTCGATTGAGACCCAACCAACCCCACTTGGCGAGAAAAAAAGAATTTAAAGGACTTCGAGAAAGTCTAGGTCCCGGATAAAATCAGTCTCCTGGCTCTTCAGGTTAGGGGTTAGATGTGAGGTTGATAACCCCACCCTTTAAAAACGCATGTGACACAGAAACGCGTACCACTGGGCATGCAGGATATTGACGACAACGAAAAACAGAAACATTTAGGTAACTTAATCAGTCATGAGTGAGCATCAACCACCAACTGTTTAAGTTTATCATTCTCAACAAGTTCAAATATTCCTTTTGCGAACTGAACAAACAGCCTTTCCATGTAATTTGTCCAGTGAATTGTAAGACCCTCCACAAATCCAATGTGTCCGCCATAAGAAGTGAGCACCATGGAAACCAGTGGATTTTGTGCAAGTGAAGCCAGTGGGATTGCTAAAAGAAGAGCCAAAGAAAACATTTTTGTTATCAGGCTTCTGGGACTTGAACAATTGCCCACTCCAAAAACGACGAGGAGACTGGTGCTAGTGAAGGCTTATGGGATCGTTTGGGTAGACGGACGATGACAAACCTGTCAGTTTGGGGCGTTTTCAAAGCCTGTAGCGTTGCTCTGTGAGGCAGAATTAACAAGAGCGAAGCTACGGGCCTTAAAACACCAAAAAATGAAATGTTTGCCATCTTCCGTCCCCCAATCCTTCACTAGTATGTCTCCTCATCGTTTTTGGAGTTGGCAATAAAAGGCTCGGTGCAAAATGTGCGTACATAATTTGTTGTTTTGATTCTTCATTATTTTGCAAAATAAGAAATGGCCAAATTTCATGGTGGTAGGTAGCTCTATTCCTTCATACTTCAAAACTTAATACTCTTTAATGTCTTCTATCATGGCCGCAAAAGTAGCAAATTTATCAACGTAATTCATACTCAAGCTTTTGTGCTTCCATGCAAAGTCAGAATCACCTGACTGACTCACTGTTCAAAACATTTAAAGTGCAAGTGTCTATGGTACAAAAAAGTTCTCAAACTTTACTTGAGATCCAAAATTAGGGGGGGTGGTACTGGATTGCAAAGTGGCTATAATATCATAAACAGTTAGTATTTGATATCATTACTATTAATGGGGGGTGGGGTGGGTGGGGGGTGGGTAGGACCATACCTTTTTCTCCCGAACTCCAGACCCCACCCCAGATAAATTATTTCTCTCCTTCCTCCCGCCCGTCTAGAACTTTCCCTCTCCAGAATTCCGTACCCCTCCCGCCATCTATTCTCCCGGGCTCCTGCCCGCCTGTCCCCCTCCATATTAATGATACCAGCTGATAAAGAGTGATAGAATTGACCCATCAAGATATAAAGGCTAGAAAGAGCTGGACACCATGGTGAGCCACCTTAACTTAGGGATCGGGTCAGTAAATTTGTGGCTGCATATCAAGAAAAAAACAGTTCTCTCCCGCTGACTGGTCACAGACCATTGAGAATGAGACCTGGCAACACTAACCATGCAGCGGTGAAAATGGGTCATCTGCCGCATTCAAGCACAGTACAGGCACCCTGATAGTGTGCAGTGGCTTTGTGTGAAGTGTAGCAGCACTGTAGTATTCCTCATAGTTCCTGTATCCAAATGTCGGAGATGTAAATCTCTCATCAAATTCACGGATGGTTGTTGACTAGAAAAACAAAAACCATCAAGACATTCTTAAGCAGAATTCCTAGCAGCATGCAGGATATTTGTCGTGTGGACCTACTTTGATGGCCTAAGCTCCAACGAGTCTCGTGTAGCTGAGTTTTAGAGCATCTGAACTAGTAATCAGAAGGTCACAGGTTTCGAGTCATGTTAGCGAATGAAAGCCAAAACTTTTGCACAGCAACCATGAAGAGTCTATAGGAGGGATTCCTATAATGGCTGTGTGGAATGTTTTGAATTGTATTATCTTTTAGTTTTGGAGAGCAGTTTTTATACGGGAATTCAGTTTCCACCTATTGCTTCCTTGCTTTAGCATACTGTACTTTTATGTACAGGCTGTACTTTTTATGACGATGATGATGATGATGATTTTTATTAGTAGGATACCTTTGTACGGTGGTAAAAAGCATAATTAAATATGGGAATATGCTAATATTTCTCATCAGACAAAACACCAAATTGTGATTGAGTTTCGCATCACTCCATGCTCACCTCTCAACACTTAACCAAAGGTGACCAGAAGCTTTTTGAATATCAGAGAAAAACTATTTAGTTTGAATGGATGAGAGATTTTTGAAACTGACGACTTAACCTAAATGTGTTCAACCAGCTGAAAATTAGTTTTTGACTGCACAGGCTGCACAAAATTGTCAGCACAGCAGTTCAAAGGGCTGAATAGAATTGAATAGAAACTTTATTAAAATGTCAAACCATGTAGCCTAGTAGAAACCCATACTAATAAGGGAACACATATTAATATAAAAATACAATACAGAATTTAAAAAACTAAAACATCTGCATTTAAAATATAAATATTAAGATTAAAGAGTGTCATGTTGTGCAGAGGATACACCCTTGCATCCAGCATCTATTAACTCAGTTAGATCTTTGCCACAAATGCGCCTTTTAAATTCATTGAGTGTCTTGGCTGATCTGTCATCCGAAGACAGTTTCTCCCATAATTTAGGCCAAAATATATTTTTTGCAATTAGATAACTCCAGCCGTTCGAAAGGGTAAGATCCTGAAGGGATGACCAGGTATCGTTATATCACTGCAAACAGTTGAATATTTTTTAAACAGATAACCTTGATCATGCAAACATAATCCACCATTTTGAAAATCATGAGTATTGGGTGTCCTGTGGAAAGTTACAGTTATTTATTTACAACACCATGACATAGCGACTATGCCTTCCCAGAAGGGAGGCAGTAGTCGCAAAAAACACACTGAGCTGTGAGATACATTTCATACCTTCAATACATGGTGAATATCAAATGGCAGGTTCCCCAAATGACTTTCAAACACTTCAAGGTTCCTTTTAAAACAGAATAATCAGATATATACTATTTTACTAGGTACCTCATCTTCTAGTACCAAACAATTTGTTTCCTTTTGTGAGGTCTGCATGGTGCCAGAGAGGTTAGCAACTAACATAGGCCAGTCAATGATCCATGGATGGTCTCCATAATTATCACTTTTACTCCAACCTTTTTGCTTTCACAAATTTGGCGCTAGGAAATTGAGCCTCAAATCCAGTTTCTATGTGCAAACAATAATCACCTGAGTTTCAAATCCCCCTCCCCCCAATTCAATGTTGTTTACGCTCCTAAATGCAGTTAAGGATGTTCAGACTCCAAGAGGCTTGTTTTTTCAAGTAGTTTTGTCCGTGACTATAGTAAGTGTTGTAAACTGCAACACCACTGGTTTGATTTACGTTTCACTTCATAACTGTATGCTATATCTTCTTAAATGAAGATTGTGAATGATATATGAAATGAATCATATATGAACTGCAGAAATGTAATCAAATGAAGAATGATCCTTGCAGCTGTGAACGCAATTTATGCAATTGCAAAAAGAAGCCTGAAAAAATATTCAGGACTTCAACGGGGTTTGAACCCGTGACCACACCAGTAATCGCGAGGTCACAGGTTCCCACCCTGGATAAATTATTTCTCTCAACCCTGTTGAAGTCCTGAATTTTTTCAGGCTTCTTTTTGGCAATTGCGAAGATCATTCATTTGATAAATGAAGATTGATGCTTTGTGCTATGCTCTCATGTAATAATTAAAGACCTGGGAGCACAAACAACCTCTGTCAAATTCTAAGCCGTTTTTTTATTTTGCTCGGATTTGTTCAAGTTTTTGCATGTGGACTGCATTTTGATTCAAACACATTGTCTGATATTTTTTTCACTGATTTCTTTTTTCGTTTACTGCTCCCAGCCCTTCAATTAAAGATGCAATGGATAGTCAGGGCTGTCAATGATTTTGAAAGTTTAAAGAAGGCCCAAATATAAAGTAGGCCACAGAAAAAAAGCAAGCATGACAAACACTAGCCTTCTAGATGGCTGGTGCTGCCAGTTCCAGCAATTTTCAAGTGGTATTTATGCCCTGAAGAGAATCAAAATCAAGGCTACATTGAACCATGTTTATGTTTACGTTTATTGCCAAGCTTTTTCGTTGTCTAAGAGAGGAAAAATGTGCTCAGCAATGCCTGCCTAGAGCTATTTTTTTTTGGTGAGGACACGACAACAAGCCTGGGACCCAGTTTGTGAAAATATCCCAGCCACTACTGCAAACCTAGGAACGAACTTCAATCACAGGATCGTCTGCAGGTCTTAGAAACCAGTGGAAACTTCAACTCATTAGCCTTTGAAAAGGATATCATATGCCTATAGTAATTTTGATGATAGCTTTTATTAAATATTTGAAGCTTTCCCATCAACAATACATACGTATATAACAATTTGAGACAAAGGTAGAGGCTGATAGCTACCTGCTCTTAAGTCTGAGCCCTGCTAGTGGAACACTATTCAAAGCGACTATGTTAACTAAGGCTGCAATGATACATTTTTTCACATTACGATACATATCTTGATACAAGTGCCACGATATGATACAAGATTGATAAATTATTGCATGTTACAAGTGACTAACTAATCTTACTAATGTATTGGAACTACGCATCATTTGTTTGTCCGCCATGGCCATCTATAATAACAAGTGAAGTCAAGTGACACATTGATACGATGGGAAAAGGATGGATTTTCCTCCTCCCTTTGCTTAATTTTCGCTATTCAATGGATAAAATGAACAAATTGAGTAAGGACTAATTAATGACAGCAATTTTTTTCATTGCTTGTGTGAAACCTTTTATAATTATATCGTAATACTGCGATAATATTATGCTGTTCAATTTATACTGTATCGATATTCGCATCGTGAAAAGAAATATTGCGGTGCACTGGTGTTGTTGCAGCCCTAATATTAACCCCATACCTGTGTATCATATTCACCAGATTCCATGTCAGATGTTTGTTGAAAAGGAACCTGTTGATTGGTTGTTCCAGAGACTCACATGATTCCATGCAGTTCCACGGAGTGGACACAGCCATCACTCCAACAAGACCAGAGCTGTCAGCATTGGCCATTTCATTTAAATAATTCATGAGGATCATCCTATGACAACATTTAGAACAGATATTAATAATCAACAAAGGTGAAGGAAAACAATATATTAACCCATTGGCACGTACCCGTGCTGGCCAAAACTGGCTGCGCAGAACCACGTCCCTTGTACCGCTTGTGACATCATCAGTTTTAATGCTCATGAACAACTTTTACATGCAGCATGTGTAGGGGGAAGAGATCTTTCAAACCATACCCAAATGAGCACCATTCCATCAAACAGGCCGAAGGAAAACGTGGAAAAACCAAGTGACGTTGAGCTGAAAATTGGAATGAAAATCTTGTTCCACAACCCACCTGCACTTCCTTCCACCTAATCCTGTGATCCTAAAAGGTTTCCACAAATCTTTTCCCACCGAAAGGGAGCCCAGGATATGCCCAGCAAGACAAAAAGAAAGCGAGGCAAGAAAAGCAAAAGAAAAGGGGAGGAGAGAAAGTGAAAGGTAGAAGGCGAGGGGGTGGTGAAACTTTTCAACCGGAAATTTTGCTCTTTAATATTAAGCATCAGGAACAAATGGCGCGATGAACTCCACCAGCAAACAGAGTTTTCTGCAGTTTTGGTTCTTTTTGGCTAGAATCTAGCCAGAAAACAGCTCGACGAGCTTCAGAAGGTGTTTTTCAGCAAAACGCTCAGTAGTCAATGGGTTAATATTAATTTTTTAGTTCTACCAATGCCTTGTCTTTTTCCTGTTTCAGGTGTCCATTTCAAGAAAAATCCTCAAACATTTTCTTCTAATGATGCCAAAGTCTTGATCATGAGGAAAGAAACAAACCAGTAATATAAATTACAAAAACGGAAAGTAACAATTGATCAACACTAAATGCAGTAAACCAGATCTCCACCCTCTGTTCAGGGGCACCCAACGAGCCAAATCAACCAAAAGCTGTAGAAAGGCATTTTTAACCACCTTATGGTGTTTGAAATCTGTTTAAAGTGATGTTTTGGTTAGCTAGAAAAATTTGATCTGTTTGGATTCCTTAGCTGAAATTTTAATTGCCCAAAAATTTTATGGAACTAATTCTTCCTTTGAGCAAATGCTAACTGTAATGAAATTTCCACGAACTTTCTAGGGAACTGTTTTGTTTCTGAAAATGCTAGCTGACGTTTTTGACTACCAAAAAAAACAATTACGACCTTTCCGAAAACCTCAGGGGCTATGATTATTGCAAATCTTATAGGCCATGTTTCAGTTACGAAAATCCAAGTGCACTCTTTAATCGACACCGAAAGACTAACTAAAGGCAAATTACCCTCCACTGAACAGATATCTACTGAAACTTGTCATTGGGTGCCCCTGTCTGTTGCATCATAGTTGGCCAACAAAATGTTACTTTGTCACTTACCCTCCCATGGAAATCCCCATGCCAAATATGGGCGAGCCAGGATATTTTTTATGAATGTGTGACAGAACAAACTTAAGGTCTTCAGTGTTTGCAGCACAGAAAGTGCGGGGGGTCTGTAAAAAAAGATAACCAAATGTAAATTCAAACTGGCATGCAGAAAGACATCAAAATTCTTAAGGAAATTCCACCCTGTCCACTCCTTAATTTTGTTGAAGCAAGTTTCATTGGTTAAGGTCTATGACTTATTAATAAGAATTTAATTATTTATATAAAGTTGTGTTTCTTTATTATGTTTATTTAATAATTTTAAAACCATTTAGAAATGATGATGATGATAATTAATAATAATTAAAAATAATAATAATTTCTGACTGAAAAGAGAAATTTAACTTCTTTCACGACTTTGAACCATGTTGATGGATTCAACTAACAGATATTCATGTAACATGAGTTTATTGTGCATTTGGGTAACTTCTCTCCTAACACTGTAACGCAGTATTTTCAAACTAATATACTTGCAACTAAAAATGTAAAGACAATTAATATTATTATTGAACATTTTAAATGGCTGAGAATGAAAATCTCATGACTTTCATCACACATTACTTAACTTATAATAAATATTAACAGCCTGTCAAAATAATGTTATTACTTTCAAAGTACTCTTTTTGCTGCTACGTCTCTTCAAAGAATCTCACTTGCTCCTAATTGTTTGTGACTTAACTGTTATAGTGTGTGCGCTAGTAAACTGATTTATGAGCATGAATATATTTATCATATATTTGAACTGCGGATTAATGATTAAATATATGACTGATCATCGCAGAATTTGCATGTGGGCAAATTCACTTCTTGCCATACATGTTGAAGTAAATTTTACACTACTGTCAGTAGCCTTGCCTTTGACAGTGACTGTCTTTAAAATTCTTTCGCCTAATTTTAACAAGTGTTGCACAGAACTGTTTATCACAAAAGAAATGATCCAAAGCCATACCATTGACAAACCAAAACCAAATATGCCACCAATATAAGCAAAGACAATACATGTATTACACTGATGGTGGTTTGCAATGCCCTGTGGTCTTGGCATACTGTTTAAACAATAACCACATTACCAGAAGTTATGGCATAAAGTTTCAGATGATTATAATCTTATGAAAAAGTTTTGATGTGTGATTGTGAAGCACATACTGTATGCTGTGGTTCAATTTATCCTTCACGCCCTTGGCTTTTTTTTTCTCCATTAGGGTTGGGTATGGTAATGTATGATAATGTATGGTAATGTATGATAATGTATGGTAATGTATGATAATTAGTTTGCAACAAAGGGAGAAAAAATTTAAACCAACTAAGGATAAAATTGAGCAACAACACATTATTACACAGGGTTTTCATTAAGAATTGTTGTAACAGGAGAATAGTGTAAAGTAACAGGAGAATTATCATGAAAGATTATTATGAAAGGGCAAAGCTCTTTCAGGGAGCAAGCAAAATTTAGCACGAGAATTCTGCGTAGTAGCCAGAGAATTCTCTGATCTCCAATGCCTAATGAACACCCTGTTACATTGTACAATACTGCAGTGGCAAATTTATATATTCATATGTTTGTAGCTCTAGATCTACTGACAGTTTGTTATAGTACCTTCAGCTGGGAAGCTCCAAATCCCCTGTGATTTGCAACAATAGTCCTGTAAATCAACAAGTCAAAAGAAAGAAAGGAAACATTTAAGCAATATACCACAAGTTTCTACGGTTTATAGGCTGATAAACTACGCGGGATGTTGGAAGAATGTGAATCAGGAGCCGCAGGCGAGTGATTTACGAATTCTTTGAGTGTTCTTCCAACATCCCAAGTGGTTTATCAGCCTATAAACCATAGAAACTTGTGGTAACAGTATATTGCTTTTATATAATAATTCGGAAGGCGCATGAAATTTCCATGACTTTACTGGTACAATAAACCATAGCTGATTGACCAATCAGAGCACGTGCATTGATTTGGTTATTATATAAATACAAGGAGATCACAATCAACACTCTCGATACAAAACCGTCTACTCTCAACAAATATAGACACCCAAAAGGTACATGTGTGGGATACACTGTGCAAGTCCACAATGCATTGCAAACATTGCAACTCATTAGTGTTAATGGGTGTACTTACAACCACAGGTACCCCACACAAAAAAGAGCAACAGAGATAGCATGTCAAGGCATTAACAGGACACTGTTAAATCTCATAAGCAGCAACCCTTAGGATCAGCACACCTGGCCCGGGCAGTTGTTAAGGAAGACAGTGGATTAATTTATCCAGCAGATAAGTTGCTATACAGCATATAAGAGGCCCTGCCAGGGGAGGGTCCTGTGTTGCTTGTCTTTCGTATACCTTTCATTGACAAAATAATGGTACCCCTTTCGTATACCTTCCATTGGAAATGGTACCCCTTTCGTATACCTTCCATTGGAAATGGTACCCCTTTCACAAGAAGTCTTCTTGTCATTTTCATGTAGCATTCAATAATTTAAAACAGTACAGTCATGAAGTACGTGTGTTCGAAATATTTAGTCCCCAGTTCTTCCATTAGGTAGCTGCACCATACTTCACTCTCAGCTTTTTATTTCACCCATATTAATCTACAAACCAAGTCCATTTGCAGGCTACATTGTACCTACAAGCACAAGTTCAGAAAGAATCAACTACAATACCACTCAAAAGTAAGTATAGACAGTCCCTTGCATCTTGATCCTCGAGTCTCGAAACTTGATTCTCGAAAATTTTGAGGATCGAGTCTCGAGTCAAGTTTCGAGACCTTCGAGGTGAGTCTTTCGAGTTTCAAGTCGAGAAACTCATGAGCTTGTTGCTTGACTGATCTCTCAAGAAATAAATTGAAAAAAGGATCACACTTGAAAGCGTTGTACATAAGCTTACTATTCATCAAATGCACGGCATGAAATTTCGCAGATATGGTGGCGAAAATTCACCAACTCTTTCGAAATTTGCAGAAACAGTGTTAGATTTTTTGAAATTTCGAAAGAAAGAATATTTGAAGCAGTGAATTTGAGGCAACCTAATTTGGTGTGGAGAAAAGAATAGCCACAAAGTCTATCATGTTATTTGTAGCATGCAGCAACAGGCGTGAATTTTCGGCATCACAGCAATCATAAAACAGAGATATCTCCAGTTCTACAAGGCATACAAAGCCAAAAACTTCACTTTGTGTTCAAACTTGACTGACACGCTCACCTCACTCCAAGCTTTTCACCCAGTAATACCAAGTGTCGGCTGTAACTTGTCTCACTTCCTCCTGCAGTGAGCAATCATTCATAATTATAATTGAAACAGAAGCGACATTCACTACAGAGTTAGTCAAGTTATGAATCAGACCCTCTCGACTTGAACAAGTCATGAAATACCTGGACTTTCTGAGCTACACTGATCACCCTGCAGTAGGTTACATACTCTAAAATATGAGAATGAATATATGAAAATCATATATTTGAACTGCAGATTAATGATTAAATATGTGATTGATCATTGCAGTTATGAACACTACTTAAGCAGTAGTGAAAATAAAGCCTGAAAAAAGTTCAGGCTTGTACGGGATTCAAACCCACGACCTCTGTGATACCGGTGCAGCGCCCTACTGACTGAACTAACAAGCCATCTGGGAGCTGGTCGTTTTGTTGGTTCGTAATATACATGTACCCATGAGTGATGAATATATGAGAATGAATACATGAAAATCATATATTTGAACTGCGGATTAATGATTAAATATGTGATTGATCATCGCAGTTATGAACAAGCCATTTGGGATCATAAGATAAGTAGTGTTAATAACTGCAATGATCAGTCACATATTTAATCATTAATCCGCAGTTCAAATATGATTTTCATCTATTCATTCTCATATATTCACCACTCACGGGTATATTACGAACCAACAAAAACATCCAGCTTCAAATATACGATTTTTCAGCTATAATACCCAAAAATCATTCTGTGGACTCACTTTGTCTGGTGTTCAGGCCAAACATTTTAGCCACCCAATGTTGTGTTTAGCAAAGTAAACACGATGTTGGACAAAAATGTTTGATCATCTAGCCAGGCTTCAGGCAGGTCTTCCAATGTCTCCCTCTCTCTCTCTCTCTCTCTTTCTCTGTCTGAGAAAGACATGATCTCCGACTATTTTACTCTAGTATTAATCTACTAGGTAAGCATTCTATCATGAATGTGGTTCTCTGATTGGCTACACTACTTGCTGTCTATTTTGTGATAGATTAAGCGAGTAGCGGTTGTCAACAAAATGGCGGCCGCTTCTTTGCATTTTCAAAGTGGCTGCAAGGAGGATTTAGATAATTTACTTGTTTAGTTTTGAACGACTATTAGATTTATATTAAAACAATTAGATTATTCGCTCTCAATTTCTATGCGTGATAGCTGATTTGCCGGGCTGTGCCTTGACATCAGCTATCATGCGATAGAAATCTCGAGCTCATGATCTAATTGTTAAGTAGAATTATCCAACAGGTACTAACCAGTGAGTCCAGGAAGGATCAAGACAGTAGGTCTAGTAGCTGGATCTTGGTAAATAGTGCTGGTGTCATTATCAAACCAGTCCAGGCACACAATACCACTGTCTGGTGTTTCTAATGTCTCCCTGTTACGGTATCATAAAATATAAAGTTAATCCCTTACTAAAGTATTAAGTAGTGTTTTATCAAGTTTAAAACATGAGGTGCAGCTGACTGTTTTAGGACTTGATAAAACACATCAAAATTAATAATTGCAAATTTGGGCTTCAAAAGCTTTAACAAAATTCTACCCATTCTTATTCAGTCTATTATTTAGATTCGGGATTATTTTGGCCCAGAAAATTAGATGCAAACTTTAGCCATGTCTATATCAGGACACTCACTAACATTAATTTCTTTTGTATTCCCTTCATGAATTATTAACATCGAGTTTTTTAATATTATATATTTAACATAAGTACACTAATGCAGTTGACGAATTCACTGTTTATGTTTGACTACATAACAAACTTTCAAATTTTGACCCAAAACCACAAGTTTGCCTGAACCCGGCCCTTTGGGAAAAATAGCAAAAAGTTGAAAAAGTTATTAATGGTGTTTTTGGCCTTCTACGCACTCTAAAGCATCCCTAAGTATCATTTCTTAATCCCTTTTAGCCATACACAAACACAAAACAAACTTTCAAATTTTGACCCATAACCACAAGTTTGCCTGACCCCGGACCTTGAAAAATAGTAAAAAATTCGAAAACATCATTAATGGAGTTTTTGCCCTTCTACGCACTCTAAATCATCCCTAAGTATCATTTCTTGATCCCTTTTAGCCATACACAAACATAGAACAAACTTTCAAATTTTGACCCATAACAACAAGTTTTCCTGAACCCGGCTCTTTGGAAATATATAGCAAACAATTCGAAAAAGTCATTAATGGTGTTTTTGGCCTTTTACGCACTCTAAATCATACCTAAGTATCATTTCTTGATCCCTTTAAGCCATACACAAACACAGAACAAGCTTTCAAATTTTGACCCAAAACCACACGTTTGCCTGACCCTGGCCCTCTGGAAAAATAGCAAGAAATTCGAAAAAGTCATTAATAGTGTTTTAGCCCTTCTACACACTCTAAATCATCCCTAAGTATCATTTCTTGACCCCTTTCAGCCATACACAAACACAAAACAAACTTTCAAATTTTGACCCAAAACCACAAGTTTGCCTAACCCCGGTCCTCTGGAAAAATAGCACAAAATTTAAAAAAGTCATTAAAGGTTTTTTCGCCCTTCTACACACTCTAAATCATCCGTAAGTATCATATCTTGATCCCTTTTATCCATAAATTAGCAGGTGTAATATGTTGTTTTATAACCCTTCCATGTAAGGTTTAAAATGGATTGGATTCCCCTCTGACTCCTCCTCCCCGTATTGTTACACTACACTCATGAGCATGTTTAGAACAGTACCAGACTTCCTCAAACAAAGGCATTTTTGTGTGGTTTATAAATACTGTAAAAGCTCTATTCACCCCGCCTCTCTAATAAGCCCCCCCCCCCCCCATTTGGAAGTCAGTTTTTGTAATGCCCCCCCCCCCTCCCCACCTCTAATAACTCACCAGGCCTCTTTTGGGACATGAGATTTTGTAATTAGTCCTTCCTATTCCCTATAATTACAAAACCCACTTCATGCAGCCCAGTTTCTTTGGTTTTTAAAGTGCATCTGAAGCAAAATTTTTCATTAGCTTGTTCGAACGAGCTTTCAAAATGATCAAGAACGGCGTTTATTTTATTGTGATAGCACTCTTGGTTGCCAAGTTATTCAAGATTTTGATTTATGCAAATTAGAGGACTTGCGACGTCACAAGGTGGACACAAAATGAAGTAAAATCACAAAATATGGAATATCTGTGCAAATACTAAGTCTACAGGGTTGAAATTTTGCAGGGTTGATGTGCTGCCAGAACTACACATTATGATAGTGGTTATGATGTCACCATAGCAACATACTTGTTACCAGACCTCTACCTTCCCAAATGAGAAATGCCTTATTTATTGCTCCAGAGTCTAAGGCTATGTCTACACTATACCGGATAGCTCTTGTGCCGGCACGAAAACCATATCGGATAGGGCTTTTGTTCACATTCAAAACGATGATTTCGGCACGATTTTTGCGTCGGAGCGATGCTGGGCCGCTGCGGTCTTGAAAGTGAATCGTCACATATCGGATAGGTTTTCATGCCACTTTCTGGAGTAGTGTGAACAAAGAATCGAACCGAAACGGAAATCAACAACGAGTTCCAGGGTCGCTCGTTTCCTGACCGCTGGTCAAGGGGAAAAAGACCCTGGGTACGAGGTTGGGGATAGTTTCACTGTTTGGTGCATGTACAAACTATGATGTACCAGTATTCCACTCATTATTCCATTGTATAGAAACCAATCAGATGTGAGTACATAACTTGTGCGTCCTGTCCGGAATAAAATCTTTGGGCCTAAGAATAAATTCGATGTTCAATGCTAAATTCACCTGGTCACATCTCCTGTGAAATTTGGACATCAGTCGTTCTGCTATAGATACATGTAACCTTCTGCATGTACACTGTAGTGCCGTAATTGGCTAGCCATACACTATCAAATTGTTCTACTTGGCAATGCACAAAATTACAGTCTGTGATTACTGCAACTGAATGCTTGTGGTTGATAAGAAAACTGAAATGTACTTAATGCGAGGAGTCAGAACATTCAAAATGAATTCTTAATGAGCAAGCTCACCTTTATCATCACTTTTACATGACTGAATGCAAAATTTTCAAGGGCAAATTAACCATGACAGTCATCTGCATGCTTCCAGTTCTTTTTAAACAACAGAACTGAATGTTTAAATTAAATATGTGAATGATCATTGTACTTATGAACACACTTAAGCAGCAGTGAAAATAAAGCCTGAAAAAATATTCAGGCTTGTATGGGATTCGAACCCACGACCTCTGCAATACCGGTGCAGCGCTCTACTGAACATGCTAACATTATGGTTCTCACATGCACTGAACCATGAAACCCACCCTTTAACATAATGTTTGCCTTTTCCACCATTAATCCATGCATGTTGAATGATGTTTTATTCTATAAAGTAAATATACGAGGTCTTGATAAGAATCTGTTGCAAACTTGTGGAAATGTGAGACCCCAAACTTGCCAATTTTTACAGTTATTATGGCATTGAATTTGGATATTTTTAACATTACTCTTGCTGAAGTGTGTCACTCGATTGATGCAATTTTTTCTCCACAGAACTTTTTGAACTCAGTTTGTACACCATAATTAAGTAAAACCTCAACTCTTGGTCTCAAAAAGTAAGGTCAACTTACCGGTATACACAGGAAAATAGGGTAAATGGTGTTTTAAGATTTGCAATAACCCCCTCATCTCTATTAAAGTGCCTACAACCCCAAATATCTTTTTTTGCTCAATTAAATCTTTGTATGGAACTGAGCAAAATGCCGCAAAAATTTCTGAATTCGGTTGAAACCTAATTTTTTTATGAATTTTGAAATTGGGCACCATTTAATGCATGACCGAGCTAATAGGAGAATGGGACTAGTGACATCATTCCAGGCCATTGCTCACATCACTTTGGTTTATACTGTATGGGATCAAGCCTTTTCAGGGTTTAGTACTGGTACTGTATTTTGGCGAAAAGAACTTTAAATTGTTTGACTAATTAAAGATGGGATTATCAAATCTATTCGTAATGTTGCCCAGCGATGCTGGTTTTGACTCTACTAGCTCAGATTCCAAGGCTGCAGAAACAGATGTTGAGTACCTGTAGTCGAACCTCAATTATCCGGACCTCGATTATCCGGATTTTTCGATTATCCGGACTTGCTTAGCTGGTCCCAGTTTTTCATGAATATTAATTAGCCATATTAAAGATCTGCAGCAAAACTTTTTCCCTTTAACTCTGGTTCAAACTGAATTTGTTTCACTTCAAAACACAAAATCTGCATGCGTTTTGAGCTCACGCGCGCCCTACTACTGCAATGCATTTTACTGAGCTCTGATTTGCTCAGGTATTATTTGTTTCTAAGTGAAATGTCACGCTCCACCTGTTCAGTCAGTCAGTTCTATTTTTAGCTCATTAATATTCATATTTTTGATTATCCGGACTCTCGATTATCCGGACTGTTCAGCTCAGTCTCCACAAGTCCGGATAATCGAGGCTCAACTGTACAACTTAGAAGTAGAGGGTTCGAGAAACCTTAGATGACAAGGAACTAGGAAATGTCTATGCCAATGAGGTGCTAGCAGACGAGTAATGGCTGGCTCACAATGAAGCAGAAAGGAAAATGGAGGAAGAACTTGAAATGAAATTGCAAAAGCAACTAAAGGTGGTAGACGAATATGCTGATACCTTGCATTTTCTTCTAAGTTTTTGTGTGACGTAGACGATACTTTTGGCGGTTAAAACATCAATTCAAGTTTTGACTTGTGGGTCTCCAGACTTAAATGATGTCTTTTGACCACCAGGCTGGTGTGTTTCAATTAAATTTAGCCAGCGATCGACAGCTCACAGCCATGTAATAGTCCTATCAATAAAACTTAAATCTATGTTTTAACCATTAAACGTATAGTCTACGTCATACTATCAAACAATCCTTTCTACCTGTCAATCATTTCACATGTTCTTCAGGTAATTCAATTTGTGCATGAATATTAATACGCATGTGAATGAGCTGACTTGGGTTTTTTGCATACATGTACGTTATTTCTCGAAAACAAAGAGGAAATCAGCGAAAAAAATACAGAGCAATGTTTTTTAACTGGTATGAAGTCCACATGCCAAATCTCAGTTACTTTTGAGCACATTGAAAATGGACCAAAAACCGGAAGGACGTTATTGCCCCGAGCCCTTCAAATTATTTATCTTTAGTTCTTTGTAGTTATTCTCTTGTGCCTGTTCTGAAGTAAATATTGCTTGCTTTAAAGCCTGCCGCACATGCAAGGAAACAGCTGAGCAAAATGCCTCGCAAAGCAGTTAACTCAGCCATATCCTCTCATGTGCAGCAAAGTTTTTGTGAAATTTCCGCCTCGCAAGGCCATGAGGAAAATGTCAAACATGTTTGATATTGAGCTCGCATCCCCATCAGATGAATTTCTCACCAAAACCTCGCCGCACGCGAGAGGATATGGCTGAACTGACTGCATTGCGAGGCATTTTTCTCAGCTGTTTCCTCGAG